>JAVQJL010022699.1:0-33015 GCA_036024295.1 Nannoperca obscura | reverse complement strand
CCCCCCCCCCCCCCCCCCCCCCCCCCCCCCCCCCCCCCCCCCCCCCCTCTAGGGACTCAGTTTCCCATGGTGCATCATACCCTGAGCCGAGAATCAAGTGTGTAAAACAGCCAGAGGTGTCGTTGTTCCCTCTTTGGTGTTTCAGAGGACCGTGGAGGGGAATGAAGTGAGGGACTAAAAAAAGGGAGAAAAGGGGGGAAACCTCAGCCCATAGGGGAGAAAGAGAAAAGTAGAGACAGAGAGGAATGGAGGGTGGTCCGGCTGGTCCTTCCACTGCGGTGTTGTCTCCGATCGGGGGCAGATCTAAACCCTCACCCTTCCCCTCACTGCGTTAGATCAAAGACCGTTTCAGGTACTGAGGTAAGGCCTCAGACATCTCTCCCCCTTTCCCTCTTCCTCCGCCCCTCTCCCTCACTTCCGCTCTTTCTCTTTCTCTCCTTCCCTGAGCCTCACTTGCTGGCCATGGTGTAGCAGCCCTGTTGGTGCCACTGCATGTCACGGATACGCCTCACGGACTGGAACTGAGGATGGCGGGCGCCGTACTCGTTGAAGTGCCTGTAGTCGCCCTTCTCCAGCAGGTACTGGCTGCCACGGTATCCAGGGAACTGGTATCCCACCCAGCTGGAGTAAAAAAAGAAGAGAAAACATGTCAGTGTAGGATTGACTTTTACGATTTCGATTTTTATGTCATTTGAGTCCACTCTTTGAGCTAGAACGGAGACTCACGTTCCACAGCTGACAATGATGCTGCCCACTCTGTCGGTGAAGCCATAGGAGAACATGCTGGGAACGTCATCGTCCATGATCTCCATCTTGCGGCCCTTGAACTCTCCAACCTCGTACAGGCAGATCTTGTGCTTCTCGGGGTCCTGGAAGCAAGAAAAACATTCATTTAGGGAGGAGCCTAGAAAGAAAGGGAAACTTGAGAGTTTGAAACCAAGCGTTTTACCATTCTGACAGGCCTGAAGGACAGCAGGTAGTCGTTCCTCTGGCAGTTGCTCCAGGAGTCCCAGCGAGGATACTCTCCCTTCTCCAGGATGTACATCTCACCACAGAAGTTCATCTGCTCGAAGCCCACGAAGCTGCAGATGAGACAGCATCGTGAGGTATATCCGCGCACAGACTGTGTGTTTGGAATGTGAAAATGCACGTGTGTCTTTTCGGAGACTTACGGTCCACACTCGACGCGCAGGGAGCGCACGCGGTCCATGCCCATCTCACACACATTCATGCACTCGTTGCTGATCTCGATCATGCGGCCCTGGAAGTTCTCCTGGTCGAACACGTACATCTGGAGGGGGCGCACGAGTCAGTACGACAACAGTAAAGGGTCTGTGATATGATAATCGTAATATGATGTCACCGTCATCTGCGTCTGAGAGAAACCCACCTTGTAGGCCATCATTCCCATCTCAGACTTCTTGCCCTGAGCGGCCTTCCCATCAGTCTGGGAAGAAGTCTTGGACTTATCTCCACTGGACATGATTACTGGGTGGAAAGAGAAGGAAAAACACTTGAATATGACAAATCAAACCTGTTTTGACAGGAGAAAAATAAAAGGGTGCATTAGAGATGGAGGAGATATTATAAATGCCAACATATGAAAAAGTACATCAAATAATCGGAATAGTTTGGTGTAATCTGCGCCTCTTCCTTTTGCTTTGTATCTCCACACACCTGCGGGTGTACAACACGTGTGTGTGTGTGTGTACCTTACCTGTATGTGTGTGCGATGCCTACGCCGAGCCTCACTCAGAGTGTGTGTGGCTCGGAGTGCGCCTCTCCCTTTTATACGCTGGCGCCCACGGGAGAGGGATTATGGGGAGAGAAACAAACCTGCTGAGGTCAGAGGCGCGGGACAAAAAAAACCCCACATCATCAGAGAGGGACGGACAGAGAGGATGGGCGGAGGCAGAGGAGGACTGACAGAAGCTGGAGAACTAATAAAATACAAATTGATGTTCCTGACACCAACTTTTAGAGGTAAATAATGATCCTAAAACACAGTAATTTAGTCTTAAATTTCAGATTCTTTGTTCTCCTGTCTCCATACCGACCCACTTATACAGTTCATGTACTTATAAAGTATAAACGAGTACACTTAGAGAGGCTCACGTGTGTCACATGAATGACACATGAATGATTTGACTGTGGCTGCGGGAACGTGTGCCTTCAAACCTCCTGTCACGTAAAGTTAAATATAATGTTTCCAGATAATGTCAAAGTGTTACTTTGTCAATTTGAATGAAATGTTTCCCTACTTCAGGTCTGATTCCCCCACAGTTTTCATCTGGAGGACCCTCCCCCACGTGAGACCGCAGACCCAGGGTTGATGGGAGGGATTTGTTTAAACAGACTAAATCTGAGGTGATGTTTTTATATATAACATAACGTATCATAACACTGTATTAATCCCCAGGCAGTGAAACGTGGGTGTTACAGCAGCACGTTAGTTGTATATTCGTTTGATGTCATTAGAACTGGATAACTGTTGGAATGGGGATGAGACTGCAGGGCATCTGTGTGCAGACAGCTGCAGCTGCAGGTGAAGGTGAGCCACGCGCCGTTGTGTGAACAGACACCATTAAACCTGCAGCTCTCTAACGTTTCCACACACGCACGCAGACCCACACTGTCCCCCCCCCCCCCCCTCCGCGGTGCCTCTCTGCTCCTCCGTTAATCCCCACATTCTCCACCCCGATCCCGGCCCTTTGTGCCGGCGCACGCGCTGGACTGCTGACCTGGGTTCCGAACATACCGGAGCGCCTTTGTTCCAGCGCACCAGCGGCACTATGGGATGTGCTGAGCTGGCCGCCGGAGCGGGGACAAACAGCATCCAGGGGCCGCTGGCGGCGACTCCGGGAGCGCGCCTCGCCGCCGCCGGAGCCAAACGGACGGTGCGCGCGGGTCCGAGTCGGAGGCGTGGACGCGCGCGCTCCCCCGACCGCCGGTATAAAACTGAAGCGCCAGGTTCTCTCAAAGCTCTACGCGAGGCAGGCGGTAGGCGCGTATCACTCCCGAGCTCTTCCTATAAAGTGCCACTCTAGGTAAGGCGTGCATCTCCGCTTCCAACACAGCTCAGGGTCAGACAGACAGGCGCACACAGACACCGGAAACCAAAGGCACTTTCTGTTAGAAGAACTGTATTTCACACGATCTAACCGTTGTCGGCCAGACCTCGTCCAGGTGTTTAACTTCAGATTTGGATTTGTGGTGTTCCTGTAAGGGGTGACTGAGCATTTCCCCAAACAGTCACACTGTTGAATCGGTGATGCTCTAAGAGAGACTGGGATGAGCATTTTGTCCCCCCACAGTCCCCACCCCCCCCCCATTCCACCACTTGACCTCCTTCTCTCTGTCCTCATTACTCAGGAGTAAAGATGTACAGAACTACAAGGTCCCCAATGATGCAGCCGCTGGTCAGCTCGGGAATGGGCATGGCTCCCTTCTTCAAGGTAAATACACACTCATTTCAGGCGGACTCTGCTCGACCCTCAAAGGTAAAGGAGGACAAACTATATGATAACCTATACCCCCCCCCCCCCTCCCCCTGCTCCTCCTCCTCCCTCCCTCTCTCCCTCCCCCCACCAGGTGACCGTGTTCGAGCAGGAGCATTTCCAGGGCAAGTGTCTGGAGTTCACCTCCGAGTGCTGCAACATCCAGGACTGCGGACTGGACAACATCCGCTCCATCCGGGTGGAGAGCGGAGCGTAAGTCTCGCAGATAAGACGTGAAATGGTCAAACAAGAAGTAGATTACAGGGACGAACTTCTGACGTTAACAGCCCCCCCCCTCCCCCTCCCCCTCTCTCTCTGCACAGCTGGGCTGGTTTCGAGCACCACGACTTCCAGGGCCAGCAGTTCATCCTGGAGAGAGGAGAGTACCCCCACTGGGACGCCTACAGCGGATCCCTCTCCTACCACGTGGAGCGCTTCATGTCTCTGCGCCCCATCTACTGCGCCGTGAGTTGCACCCCCGTCTCTTACAGCCGTGCTCGGGTGACGCTCGGCAGTCACCCCGGGGAAGGCGTCCAAAAATCGAAACCGTCTCTTTCTCTCCCCGCCGACAGTCCCACCAGAGCAGCCGCATGATCGTCTTTGAGAGGGAGAACTTCATGGGCCGCAGTGTGGAGATCTGCGACGACTACCCCTCTCTGCAGGCCATGGGCTGGATGATGCCTGAAGTCGGCTCCATGCACGTGCAGTGCGGCGCGTAAGTTGACGCATCCGCGCAGTTTTTGTCACTACGTGTAATAGACGCTAAGCATTTACTCAATCCCGCCTCCTCTGCCCCACACCCACAGCTTCGTGTGCTACCAGCACCCCGGATACAGGGGCCAGCAGTACATCATGGAGTGCGAGAGACACAGTGGAGACTACCAGCACTGGAGGAACTGGGGCTCCCACTGTCAGACCCCTCAGATCCAGTCCATCAGGCGCATCCAGCACTAATAGGAGGACAGGGTGAGACTGAGACAGCACCCCCCCCCCCCCCTTCACCCATTACCCTTTCCTCTCTTCCTTTCTGTCTCTTCAATCCTTTCCTTCCTCTTGACTTGAGCTGCAACAGCCGCTACTGATTTACAGCCGCTGCCAGAGTGTGATAAGAGACAATATCGCACCGTTAAAGCACAGGGAAACACACGCCCCCCACATATACACACGCACGCACGCACGCCGACATAAGCGACGCTCACGCAGCGTCTTTGGATTTGGTTTAGAGCTCCCTACACACTCACGAGCAAACACACACCTGCGCTGTACTCTCACCTGAGCTGGGCGGAGAGTGGAGAGTGGAGATGGAAGCAAACAGAGCTGCAGCTGCAACTGTGGTGCAGCTCAGATGTGTTCTGTTGTTGTGTGTAGGAGGTTGATCCACAGGTTGATAATTAATAAACTCATTTTCAATTCATGTATTGTTTTTTTTTTATTATGTGTGTGTTTGTGTGTGTGTGTGTGTGATTTCACGGTGACTACATGAATAAAGTGGACCTCTCTCTCTGCAGTGTGAAACTTGAGGCTTGAAAGGTGACGTTTGCAGTGTTTCTTATCAAAGAGAACAGCGGTTGTGTTTGAGTGAGTCTGTCTGGAGGGAGGGAGGAAGTATCGAAATGTCTTTAGACAACTTCTACGTGTCGCTTGAGAGGTTTGATACTTTGCCCCGTGATGAAACCATGACATTACAACTGACATGAACTTTCTGCAGCTGCAGGGTTTAAGCGCCACTTGTAACCACGTTTGTCAAGCCCGATAATGAAGCCACATCTGTAGTGGAATGGACACCTTTCAAGGCAGACAGCCTGCTGTCTGTAAAGGATGGTGAGGACTAATGGAGACAACACAACAGTTGTTTGTGTGTTGTCCAAATGTTTTGATGCTTTGGCAGTATTGTCATGCCGATAAAGCCCTTTCGGTTGAGCTGAATTGAAGATTCGTCTGAAAGTTTAGCACGGTGGCTGAGAGATGAATGCAACTGGAGAAAAAAATAAACAACCAAACAGGCAAAACGCGAACAAAAAGAATAAAATGTCCTCACCACTTTATAAATAATGCTGCAAAAAAATAAAACACAAGCAAGTTAAGAAAGACGTATGCAGCATAAAGAAAGTCCAACACAGCAGAAACTTCCAGGAGACACAAACAAATACGTTGATCTCTTCATTGTGCATTTTACTTTCCATTATTATTGGAGATAATGACTTATAAACGTTAGTATTTTTATAATATTAAGATAACTGATCAATAATATCAATAATATTGACCACGCCGCCTGTGTGGGTCAGGCTTTAGTCAGTACAGCGCTGTGCATTTGTCTTTTGTTTCAATTCCAAGCGTGAAGTGAGCGATAAAATGAACTCTGCAGTCACAGAACAGAGCTGCTGCCAGACAGGAAGTAAAGAGGAGTTTTTATTGGGGAAATCAAGTGCAACAAAAGAGCAACAACGAACAGCGTCAAACATAACTTGACAGTAAAACAAGGAAGACGCCGCGTTTTCCTGGAACGTGTACAAACTGTGGCAGAACAGAGGCCGACATTATTAATCACATTTACGACTAATGCAGCCTCAGTCATAGTTGGAACTAATGAAACACTCCTGAGTCCTTTGACAGTACACAAACCAGACTTCTGTCGCTGTGAACGTCTTTCTAAACTGTTTGGTTAGCGCTGTTTCAACAAACCGTTTAAACAAACGGAACTGCTGGACATAGCTGCTAAACAATCGCAAATTACTGAATTTTGCAGTAACAACCTTCAAACTTACATAAAATCAACGGCTGAACAGCGACCTTTGACAGGTTGGCAAGTCTGTGTATTCACCCCCAGAGCTGAAACTGCAACTACACAGTCTTGTTTTGTTGCTGAATGAACTCACCCAAGTGTCGTTATGCGTTACGATGCACGTCTTTTCTTTTCTGTCCTTCGGTGCAAACAGATAGCTAGCTAATAGCTCTTCTAGACATTGGCGGAGCAGGAAAACAAACAAAAATCCCTCGTGTGTTTGCTGCAACACACAACAGGAGACCTTCATGATGAAACCACACTTCTGCCCTGTAACTCACAGCGAAATGAAGCAAATTCCGGAACGGTTTTCTGGGAAATGTAAGAAATAGTACAAAAGAAAACAGGAACTCTGTCTGCTGGCACTGGACTAAGAGCCGGATGCTTTCTGTTAACAAGCTCACCTGCACTCGTAGTAGTGAAGGCAGTCGTTTATCCGACAACATCGACGTCCTTGTCTTCCTTCTCTTCCTCGCCCTCTGAAGACTCTGTCCAGCTGATGGTCACCGGATCAGGGGCGGCACTATCAGCTTCGGCCACGTCAATGTCCTCATCTGTGTCCTCTTCCAAGCTACCTTTCGACGCCGGACTGACCTCTTTGGCTGAACGCGAAGGAGGTGAAACAGAAGAGTTCACTTTGACAAAACGAGACCATGTTCTTTGGCTCTGGACGTCTTCCGCTCCTCCATCCACGTCGACTGTCTCGTCACCGCTGCTCTGAGGATTTCTCTTGATCTCATGCCACGTTGTTATTTCCTTTTGTTCCTCTCGTTGTAAACAATCTGCCACACTGGTCAGCAAAACATCAATTACGTCCTCGGTCTCTGTGGCTGCTGGCTCTGCAGATCCAGAGCTTGGTGTGCATGTTTCAGAGATCGGCTGTGCCGCTTGCTCAGGGCGAACCCTCTTGGCCACAGCGGCATCATCGCTCGTCTCCTCCTCTGACTCCGCTCCCCTCTTCTTTCCCCTCTTCGTGCTGCCTTCTGCCTCTTTCTGTGGCTGCACAGTCAATTCTTCTTCACGTCTCTCTTGATTGTTCTCTAGTTTTTCAGCCACAGGCTGCGGCTGAATTGTTGGCGTCGCGCTTTCGCCATTAGATGAGCTGAGAGGCTGTCTGATTTTCCTGGGCCTGCCTCGCTTGCGTCCTGTTGAGGGTGGCTGTTTGTCTACAATTGCCTGCACGGGAAGGGGCTTGGTGTTCTGTAAAACAAATGAGCCATATTCAATTATACAGGGAAATTTAAAAAAACAACACTAAGAGTCTACAGTCATTCTAGCAGCTCTGAGGCTGTACTCATGCCCAGTGTTAGCATGCTAATGTTCGCAAATTAGCACTAAACACAAAGTACAGCAGAGGCTGATGGGAATGTCATTAGTTTTGCGGGTTTGTGGTCATAAACCAAAGTTTTGACCGGATGATGACGCTACATGACAAGTTAAAAGATCACTACAGTGATTGGGATTCCCCGTCTGGGAGCCACGAATGCCTGCACAAAGTTTCATCGCAGTCAACCCAAAAGTTGTTGACATATTGACACTGCCATCCCTAGAGCCTCTAGAGCTGCTAGTGTGGCTTAAAACTCTAATGTATATGCATGGTGCCTCTTTCTTTAAAGAACAGATGTTTGGAAGACGTATTCGCCTGCAGAAGGTCTTCCATCTTGTAAAAAAACAAAAAACAAAGGTACTCACCACAATGTGTGTTTCCCTAAGCCTGCTCCTGATTGGGTAAGTCTTTGTGGTCTGTGAGACCATCTCATTCAAGCTGCCGCGTGGGTTTTTCGCCGATGACGAACTGGTCTTTGTTTCTGCAGAACTCTGAAACAAGAATGTGCACAGGAAAAAACATTTGAGACATCGTCTCTTCCATTCTGTCGCAATCCAGGTTCACCCTCGTATTAATATCAGTGATCAGACCGGTCTTAAAAAAACTGATGGTGATGGCGTACATCACAAGCTTTAGTGGAGAGTTGTTTGAAGTGTTTGTCACCTTGACTTCCAGACAGTAGTGTCCCTGCACTGTAACTGTGACTGGCAGCGGGCCGCTCCTTTCCAGTTTCACCACAGGCATCCGCTGCAGCTGCTCGTCTCTCCGGTCATGGCCGATTTTGGCTTTTGCGTCACTCGCAGACTTGTCACTCGTCACCGGCTTCCTCACCCTCACCCTCTTTCTCTCCATTGAAAACAGATACTGGTTGGTCCTTTTCCTTCTCCGTCGTTTGGCCGGTGCTGTGACTTCCCCCAGTGGTCCCCCCGCAGCAGCCTCCGGTGGCTGGGAACGTCTCGGGTGCGTTTCAGCTTCATCGCTCTGTTGCAGCTCTGTTGTTTCAGGCGTGCGTGTGCTCTGTGGACGAGGGGTTGTGGTCCGGGTCTTGGTTTTTCTGTACCTTCTCAAGACGGTGTAAGGTTGGCTAGCCTCTGTGCAGCTCGGACCGCCCGTCTCCACCTCTTCCCTGGCAGAGCTGCTGTCCACCTGCTGCTCAAAGTACTGGAGGAATTGCTCCAGCATCTCGTTCAGCTCTCCCTGTCCCTGCTGCTGCAGGACGGCCACCTCACTGTTTCCAGAGCTGCATTCGTGGAAACCGTGACCTGCTCCCAGGGTCCCAGCGGTACCGCTTTGTGGCTTGTTTTGGGCCAAGGTACTGCCAGAGGAGGCATAGGCACAACTGCCGCTGCTGGTTGGAGGCTGTGAATGTGGAGCACTGTTGTTGTTGTTGCTGTTTGGTAAAAAGTTGAGGCCCATCATCACTTCCTCCACCAGACAATCAACGAGTTTGGACTGTTCCTCTGGAGGCGGAAGGCAGGTGGTGTGAAGGAGGGAAGATGCTGGAGACACGTAGGAGGCTCCGGGGGACAGCGGGTTGTGTGACGGAGTAGGCTGGAGGGGAGGGCCGCGGGCGGATAAGGTATGAACGCTGCAGAGCGGCACGGGAGGGGAAGAAAAGCAAACTGATGCTGTTGGTTTCGCCCTCGCCGTCTGAAACTGTGAAGAAACGTCTGTTAATACAACAAAATACAAAATGCAGACATGTGATAGTGTGTTTGTATGCGCTAAGCTCATAATCAGTCAGTTCACAAATCACTGAGAAGAGCCGTTGACCTCTCTGAGATAAATGATTGCATGTCACCTTCTCCTCCCTTCCGCCCTCACCTCGCCACTCAGGCCGAACTCCCACGCTTTGCCGCGCCTTCTTCTCCTCTGACAGCTCTTGGCTGGCTTCAGAAGCTCTCTGGTCTTCAGGCACAACTTCCTGCCTACAGCTCCTCCGCCCTGACCCGTCCAGGACGGCGCCATCCCCCACCTCTGCAGGAACAACTTCTGCAGCTTGCTCACTCCGACCTCCTGCACGTCCACCGTCTGCATTAACCCCCCCCTCCCCCTCCCCCTCCCACCTGTTCTTGCTCGTGGTCTCCTGGCTCTCCTCTCCCCCGTCCCGGCTCTCCTGGCACCTCCCACTCCTGCTCCCCGCCTCCTCCTTGGTCTCCCCCTGCGGGAGCCCTCTTCCTTGTCCGGGTTCAGGAAGTGGTTGATGTAGCCCGCGATGTTGCCTTGAAACTGCTCGACGTGCTCGTCCTCCCACTCATCAGCCGATGCGACATCTGTGGCTGCTCCTTGAGGGCCAGCCCACCAGCTCTTAGGGTCAGCAGGACACAGGGTCGGTTGGCTGGTAAAAGGAAGGAGGGACGGGGGGCTGGAGGTGGAAGGTGGTGCCACAACAGCAACAGACGTGCGTCCGGCTGCTGTGGGTTCTTGCCATGCGAGAGCAGAGGAAAGTTGGGGTGTTTGGTTTTCATTTGGTGGGTAGATGAGAGATATGGGGACATAGGGAATATCAGGGTGGAGAAGATGGGGGTCGGTCTGTCCTAAACTCTGGAGAGCGGCCATATCAATGGTCTCAAAGGAGGTGGTTGGGGGATCTGGGTTAAGCTGCGGCTCCTCTGTCTGAGTCCATTTGTCTTTTCCACCCTCTGACAGTGTCTCCTTCCACAGGAAGGTGCATCCATCCCTCACTTCTGTCCTCCACCTGCCCCGTCTCCCCTCACCCTCCTCAGGCGTCACCGGCTCCGTCTGCACTCCCACCTCTGCAGGCCGGCCTTCTCCTTCCTCATTTCTGCTTTTATAATCTCTCTTTGTGACCTCCACCAGCCCGTGGATGCCCAACTTGGCTGCAGCAGAAATAGCCTCCTGCTTCTCCTTCGCCCCCTCCCCCGCCATCTCTCCGGAGTACAACAGCCTGACCATGTTGAGCAGGGTGCAGTCGCGGAGAGCCCGAAACTCCAGGAGGCGGCTCTGTCCCGCGGGGAGCGGGGCCATGGAGGACAGAGAGGAGGAGATGCGGGGGCTGATAGCCGAGAGGATGCAACTGTGAGCTGGCACGGACACACCTGGAGGAGAGGAAAGATGTCACGAGTGATAACAGCTTCCAGTTTGCAGGTTGTCCACAGGAACACCTCCTGCACACAACGAGTACTAAATAAAGCTGTTTTTGTGAGTGTATTTGTACCTCCTGTCTGGAGCACAGTGTCACAGAACTGGCTGCACTGCTGCTGTCTCTGCAGCCCAGTGAGGAGGAGGGCTTCAAACCCCGGTTTCTGGTAGCACCACATCTCACCCATCCTTTTTTTTTTTTTCAGAGAAGGAACGGAGAGGAGGAGAGCGAGAGGGAATCAGTAAAGGTGGTGACACTTTCTAACTGGACAGAATCCTAAACAGCGCTTATGGAAAGACGCCACACTTTAATGAGCGTGAAAGAAATTCAAGTTTCTGAAAGTGTAACAAGAAAGATCATTTTTAAAGCCGGGAACAGTGAAATTGTTAACCATAAAAGTATTTTAATCAAAGATCTTTTATTAATCAGCTTCATCAGGCTCATGAAAAGGTTCCAACAAACTAAGGGCTAAAATTAGAGCACGACATTTCAAACACTAATCTATAATGGCACGCATGCGTGAGAACCAGGTAAACAAGTAATCAATACGAACATCATCAGTACATTTTTGTACAATATAAAAATAACATTACACTCCGCACTGTCTGACTCTGGTACGCGCTGAGCACAAAGCTGCTCTGAAAAGGCAAACCTCTGGACTGTGATGTTGTGATGGACAGATTTATTCTGACCCAATCAACTCTATGATTTTTGCGAAGAATCCCGGCTAACGTGAGCAAGATGGTCGATACTCAACAGTATCTTGTCTGTGATTTACATTCAGAATTAGCTTTTATAGTCAGATGTAGCACACTTATATTATAACTTGAGGTTGTGTGAGATGTTTTATCATTTTTATTTATGTATACTATTACACATACTGTACATATTGTTTTCCATTTAACCTCGTCATTTAGCACTACTTTTATATACGTTGTTCAATTTTATTGTGAATTCTTGTCTTATTATATTAAAATTTTAATATTTGAATGCCTATTTAGCCATTTCCTGTGTGTGTAGTCTGAAGGGGGCTACAACTGTGTTTCATTGTGCAGTCCTGTATTTTGTGATGACAATAGTTAATAGTGTAGCTTTATTTTGATAGTCAGTGGTTTGTGGCTGAAATTATTATTTTGAAAGGGATCCGTTTAATTGACAGTATCGCATGTTGCTAATTCAGTCCAACTTTATTAACATAATAAGAACTTTAACTGTATGCTTATTTCTAAATCCCATTGTTAACAGCCATTAACTCTCTCAAAATTATGTTAAAACTTTATTTCTTTCATGGAAGTAGATATACAGTTCTTGGTAATGGGATAAATCACAAATTCATTAACTAATCCAATGCCACAAGCAAGTGTTCGCTTACAAATTAGCACAATTATTATGGTTTTGAAGTTTCCCTTCATATGGTTCGTATAACAACCGAATGTATACGATTTTAACAGGAAACTGTAATAAAAACGGTCAAAACTGATTTCAACGTGACAACGCGCCGCTGTGATCAAAGCACACCTGCGGATTAGCATCACTGCTGACAACTAGCAGCCAGCTAGCAGGTCCTCAAGATGACCAGCCCGCGCAGAGCAAGGAGCTGTAAACTCGTCATAACAGACCAACCTGTTAGTTAACATGTCATGAACATTACATTAGTGGCTCTAACAAAACGTCTGAGTACAACCTGAGCTGTGTGAACTACTTTCTCCCGGTGGGCTGAGTTGTTACGCACAAACGGGGGCAGGTGACAGACACTGAGCTTCACTCACCGTTTGCAAGTTTCAAAACACTTCCCCGCGTCCAAAAAACGGGTCGCTTTTTAAAATGTGTATTATTTTAAAGTTAGGTTAGCATACATTATATTGTTTTTTCCAGAGGTATTTTTTTCTGTCCGTTTTTTTTGTGAGGTCCAGGGGTCAGCGTGGTCATCACCAGCAACGGTCCGCTGTAGCCTGTCGCTTCGGCAGCAGGGGGCAGTACGCGTCCCCTGACAGCCGCCTCAGCACCGCAACGAACAGCCAAAGATTACAGACACACGTTGAACACGAGATAGTAATCCCTTCTGCTACTTCCCCTTTCGCTTTAAAAGATTGCGCTCCTTTTTGGCGGCAAGTGACTATGTTTAAATATACTACACTTGGCTGCCTGGTGGCCACAGGCAAGTAAGTTAAGAAACCAAACGTGATTTAAAAAATGTCAAATTTAATTTACACTTTGTTCACAGTCTATTTGGAAGCACAGAGCTGAAACTGATTCAGTCAGCAGTGGTGGAAGAAGTACTTCTCAGGTCGTTTACTTAGGTAAAAGAATCAGCACTACACAAAAACTGCTTTCCCACAAGTCCAATTAAATAATTGATTAAAACTTAATAAAGGGGATTTATAAAATCAACAAAGGGATCAGTAAATCCTTAATATTGTGAAAATTGATTGAAGCAACAAGTGGAAACTGATTAAACTGTTAAATAAAGAAATAGTGACAAAAATAAATAATACTTTTTCCCAAATGGGATCTGGTAGCAGTAAGATATAGGAGGGGAAGAAGACATAAGGCAGGGACAGAAAAATCTCATCTTTGTCTCAGTGTCTAAATATGCAGGACTCTGATCTCGACTCCGCTCCACCACCATACAACTCATTGTAGGGTAAGGTCAGAGAGGTCAAATTAGTCATAATCAGTTTTACAGTACAGTATTATACATAAGTCAGTCAAGGTAAAGTCAGATCCAGTCATAATCACGATGCAGTCATGTGTTGTGGGATGTGGGCATAATCATAGAAGTCTTGTATTCTTAATTAAGTGCAGCAGCAGGCAGTGGGAGGTAAGAGTGTATCAGGCACGGGAATATTATTCTGGAGACAGCGGGAAAAAGTCCCTGAATGAAAACAAGCAGTTCCTCAGTTGGTACACGTATCTACTGATCAGGGAGGTGGCCGAGGAAACATGCCAGAACAGGATGATCTTCAGCGGAAACAATTAATTTTGACCAAAGAGCAGTGTGCCAGGGGGAGGCAATGATGTCTGACCCAGCGCAGGTTGAAAACATCACGGGGATTGGGTCACGGTCAACGTGTGGTTATACAACTTTGAACGGAGGCTATTAAAAAAGATGTGTTACGGTCAGTTACTTCATGGACAGACTCTGGTTTGTGTGTGCTTGTTGATTTGCCAATAAATTCAAGTCATATTTTAACTCTTTTGACTCAGTAGAATTATTTTTGAGTAAGTAAGTATTATATAAGTATTATACTTAAAGTGTGGTGAAGATCCTGAAGACATCTGGGCCATCTTTGGGATTTTTCTCCCACATTACTTAACGGGGGAAAAACAAAGACAAAGTCTGCTACTGTGAACTGCTCTTTATAGCGCGGTGTTCATAGAAAGTTAAAGGATAAATAAAAAATGTTTTCCACGTCTATCTTTATACAATACACACGTGATCATACGAACACTGAAGGGGTTATTGGTCACTTTAGTTGTGTCCATACAAGCTACAAACAGATCCCTTACTGAAGCCATTTCAATAGAAGTAAAAATCCACAGTCCTTGCTCTGTTCAAAATTACCTCTAAAGCTCAGCTGAAGCAAATATGAGGCTTGAGTTATATTTCCCTCTGTGCTTCCATGCACAGTGTTTGCTTGCTGAACCACGGTGGAGGGACGTGAGAGTTTTGTACTAAAAAGACTAACTTTTAAAAATTTGTCTAACTCTGCTGAAACCTGCCATGTAAATGTGTCAAAAAACCTGTCCCGGGAAAATCAATATTTATAAATTAGTGAATTGCAGCATCATGGCCCAGTCTCACGTTTTAAAAGACTTGCGCACACCGACTGATACAAGTTTCTTCTTGATCTGAGAAGAACCTGATTGAGCTGCAAATTGCTGAAAGAACTCTTTTTCATCCAGTCCTACAGTTTATTTTCCAACCCGTAACATAACTAGTCCTGGGGTCAGGTAAAAAGCATAGGCAGGAGACATATACAACAACCCAAATACACCCATAATTAATTTACTCATATGCATTAGTATTAGTCCGTGCCCTTTGAATAGCACTGAGGTCTGGTGTAATCGATGGGGAGTCCTTGTTGCTCCCATCCACAGAGAAAAGTTCAAACCGTTCACATCGTCTCATTGTCCCCGAGCGGTTCAAGGAGGAATTGCGTGACGGACGGGGAGGGGACCGGACTATAAACCTTGGTCGGAGTTGGAGAGTCTTGTTGTGCCGGAGCAGGCCGGGGCCAACGCTCGTTGAACTTGACGAAAAAGAGCGGGTCTTTGAAGGGCCCCCCGAAGATGATGGCCTGCATCAGGTACACGAGGGCGACGACCATGAAGCTGATGAGGAAGAAGGGGATGAAGGGCCTCAGGTGGTGCCAGGCCACCCAGAACCCGTAGCCCAGGCCGTCGAGCCCGCTCTGCTTTCCGGTGTGGGAAGTGTGTCGGGAGGAGTCCGGGGCCGGAGTGCGATCGGGGGACTCGTTGTCCGAGTTTGACGAGGACGGGCTAGGGACGTCGAGTGAACCCATGAGCTACAAGGCAAGACGGAGCAGTTCCTCTGCTCTGAAACTGATCGAGCTCACTTTCCTCCACAGATCGCCTCCAGGGATCACGAGAAAGGAAGGCCACACACCTTGACACGAACGGTAGTGGTCCCTAATGCGGACAACGATAGCAATAATTCCTCAGAGACCATGCGTCGTATCCCTTCGGGTTTAACCTCCCGGCAGTTTTCCTCCAGATCTTGTGTGCCGGAGTTAAATGTTGCTGCTTCTACTTGAGCTTGAGAAAGCAACAGAGAGGAAATGAAGAACAGCGCGGGAGCCCTAAATAGATATGACACCCAATGATGGGACACGGGGAGGGAGGGAGAATCTGCTGCGTTCGGTGGTCTCAAGTTTAAGGAAGGGAGTGTATGTGTGTGTGTGTAACAGCTGCACAGGTTACAAACATCACACACATTCAATGACTAACACGGACATGAACGCACACGTGTCACTCAGATATAGGCTTGTAGCAGCTAGAGGACAAGACAATTTATAATACAGCTCTAATAAAACTACACGTGCGGCTGCTACATGTCAAATAGTTCTTATATTGTGCCATGGGATTTTTATTACCCTGCATAAATGTTACACTTAGTACCAGGAGTGCAGCTACGGTCCTGAGGTCACGAATCCCTCCAATGTAGCCCCCCCCACCTCGCAGTTGGATTTTGCATTTCAGAAGAGTTCTAAAAAGAAAATTCAATCTTGTCTCCACACTGCAAGAGAGAGAAACTTTACAGGGCCGAGTATGAAAACCTCAAAAGAAAGTTAGTCAACAAATACTCACGTGCACATTTCATAACTGTTCCTCCTCTCCAGACAAGTCGTGAAGAAATTCTCTCCCAATGTGATTCCAATACAGGTGATCGGCAACAAACCAACCTATATTCCTCTATGTAAGGTCTGCTTGAAGGGCAAAATAATTGATACCCATCCTTAATTTGTCTCTTTTGTATTCAAAGCATAATCAGCAACATTCCTTGAAAGCAAGACTCATCATGCAGACAGAGAAGGTAAAAACTTACTAAAAGCCCCAGGACATCAGGGACCACATTATTAGCTGCCCTGCCTCTTACAAACCAATTTAATACATTTAAGTACTCAATCATAATAAACATTTATTTTTATATTTGAAGTAACAAATATAACAAACATTGAGGTACTCAGTGAAGTACTTATGGGTCACAAGCTGACACATACACATCTTAACCTGACTAATATCAAACTTTCACACTCTTACATGCACAGAAAAGCCCTCGTGACCCGGCAGCTGCTTCCCACTCCGTGCGGGATGCATTTCAGATGTGTTGCATATTGGAAACGTCCTCGCATAACCCTTATATGATCCTTCGACATGTCTGGCTCCAGGCTGACACACACACACACACACACGGCAGCTATTCCCTGTCAGCGTGTGTAACCAGAGACAACAGCAAAGCGGATTGTCAACACTTAAGAGTCTTTAACCGTGCTGCGGCGCACGTCGCGTTTGGCTTTACGCAGGCATGAAGACAACACCTGAGCACAGTTCGTGGTCTTAAGTAGGGAGATGGATGTGTTTGTAGCGAGCCGACAAATGATTTCATGGATGACAAGCCCCGGTAATTAGAGCGTCCAAAATTACACTTACTGCCCCGCGGTTGTATGGCTGGGCCAACCAGTCAAGTTACAGTTTACGTCCACGTGCGTCCAGACTAACACTTGTAGTGAATACGTGGAAGGAATTTATTGATTTTTTTTATTGTGTTGAAAAATGGCCAAATGGTGTTTTTCCAGGACATTATGGAGGTCAGTGAAGTTGACCTTTGGATATAAAAAGTCATCACTTCATCATTGTGTCCCATTAAACTGAATTTTTTTTTCAGAAACACAGCTTTGATTCTTAAGTTATGGCCAAAAAAAAAAAAAAAAAAAAAAGTATTTGTCAAGTTCCTTTTGAGCTTTGCTAAATCAGTTCATTCTCGATGTTTGTGCAAGAAATTCCTTCAAAGCGTTGAGCGAGAACAGGATGGACAGCTCGAAGGCACGCCAATGCATAAAAACGAGCCTAATGGAGCACACGGATGTTAAGTGGGGCAAATATCTGACATAGTGACAAGCTTTTCTGCGTTTGCCATCTGCCTTAACAAGAACGAGGGGATGAAATTACTTAGACGGACTGGTTGTCTTTAATTAGACGCGTTTGTCTACACGATACAGCAGTCCTTCCTCACCCTACACAGCCACATCAATCACACGGCACCAACTCTTGTCTAAGAAAAGATCTTTATTTATTAAAAAAAAAAACAACAGTATTACCAGTTACATACTTTACTGAAAAAAGCAACTTCTCAGAGCCAAGGCAGGTATGAATGGTATATCATAATTTTACATGGATAGGCAACATTACAAATATACTGTGTGTGGAGTAAAAAAACAAAGATGATTGGTCTCTTTTGCCTTAAAAACAAGTCGGCGGTAAAACTGCGACTAAAAAGTTGAACAAGTTGCATAATGCTCTCAACCACCGCTCCCAAACATACAATCCCCCGAATAAAATACAAACCAGACAAGGTGAGAAGAAAAAAAATATATATATAAAAAAAAGTTAACAAATAGATCATAGAGCAAAATGTGCATTTTGTCAGCATCTCTCCCAAATGTGCATGTTAAAACTCGAGTCTCCTCTGAGTGAATTTTATTTTATTTTTTATTAATGGAACTGCACATTACAAATGCCAATATATATATAAAAAAAACAGCAAGTAGTGATTTTTCAAAAGAAATTCTGATGTAAAGAGACCCTCCTGAAGTGTTTATACTTTGTAGATGAAGAATAAAGCCATAGAGCGTTGATAGTGTGAATCTGTTGGAGTAGAGCCTGAAAATGGCTTCTGAAGCAGGATGTCAACATGTTTAAGTGGTTTAGTAGTGTATGTTTACCATCTTCACATTACAGTTTGACATGTTGTACTGGTCTGATCGGCTAAATCCAGACAGAAAGTGAAAACGCTGCACCTCAGTTGTTTTTTTGTTTTGTTTTTTTAACTAAAGGAAGAAAAATAAAAATAAAAAGCTGGAAATTAAGATATCAAACACAAAAAGAGGCAGTCGGTACATAAAAACTAACAACAACAAAAACCCAATGCTTTGTCACAGGAGTAGGAGCACAAGATAAAAACAGACAACATGAACGGATGAAATAATCAACATGTGGTCTTCATGGGTCTGGTCCGTGCACGCACACACACACACACACACACTCCAAGGTCCATATTCATTTTCCACACACACACGGCCACAGGTTTACTGTATGACAAATATACACACACCTGCCCTTTCTTGTCTACACCTGTGCTCATCCCAACCAAGAGAAAATAACTCTAGACAGGAAAAATAACTATATAAACATTCTCAATCTACAGAGCGGCCGTCGGTCTCAACCTCCCAACGATCCCAGCAAAGGGACGATTTAAATTAATGAGCCAAAACTAATGCAGTCATCCCATTTTCTTTTTATATACAGTATATACCCTACATAGAAGTCTACGTCGGATTCATCATGAGATGCGGGTGTTGGCAGCAACAAGTCTATGACAAAATTGATCAAAATGTTGACAATAGAAGAAAAGAAAAAAACCCCCACCAGAATTAAATGATTGTCAACAATGGTGATTGCCTTTATAGAATAATAATAAAAAAAACTGAATATATTTATGTTGCTACAATTTAATGAATTTGTAAAAAGTATGCATTTGTATGTGTGTGCGTTGCATGAAATGTTTCGCCAGCAACACGGCCATTTTTTTCTTTGGATGCCTACCCTCATCTTCTAATCCCATCTGTGTGGTGATAGAGAAGGGGGGGGGGGGGGGGATAGAGTCTGTGCATCTGGATCTTCTCTCCTCAGTAGCAGTGGTAGGGTTGGGATGGCCCAGTCTGGGTGATGCACACTATCAGTTTTTCTGCAGGAACAGAGCAAAAGACGTCGATTAAAAACAAAGTCAGAGTCAAAATATAAAATGGGGGTCATTTGCACAAACATGAAGGCAACACAAAAGACTCGCTCAGCGGTATTAGTATGGCACATTGCACAGTAGTGCTGTCACAATAAGCAGATGTTCAATACCAATATAACTTTAAATTGATTTTTTTTTATTGTAACCTTTGAACAAATTGTTCAATGTAATGACAGAATTCCCTGTAACACAGAAGTAAATCACACACGGTTCCATAGTAACTAGTTGCATGAAAAGTTTTTTGTTACTGTATGCCCTGCAGTTTCCCCATTAAGGGACTAATAAAAGTTTTATCTTATCAAACAGGCCCCCAACAATCTTCTGGCAAAAGAAAAACAATATTAAGGATTAATGTAAAGAACGGCTCAACTTAGCAACATAATTTTTTAAATGGAGTGCACTCATGACTTTAAAACTATTTTTTTTACAGAAGTAACAGGTAATCAATTACGAATTATTATTTCAGTTACTTGCTTATAAAATATAAGCATTGTGTTCATTACTTCCCCAAAATCTCAGTCACTCTTTCAAGTTCCTTTTTCAAATCTTAATTAAGTTGCTCAATAGCAGGCCAATGCCAAATGAATTAAAACTAAATGTATATTCTCTCATGTTGTTGCAATACCCTGCAGAGCCACACGACCGCCCTGAAACACAAATCCTAGACCACCACCAGACAGAGCTGCAGCTGCGTACTTGGATCCTGGACACACAAAAGCATCAAACGCTACACTACATTCCTAAAGTGAGTCCAAGTCCATTCTGCCGGCTGCCGCTCCAAGATACAAAAAATATTTTGAGAGGACGCGGGTCACACTGAACTGTCAAAGCCAATTTTGCAAAAAGAAAAAAAAAAAAGTTACAAAGCAGTTTAAGAAAAGTTTTGTAGAAAACGTTGCAGAAAATATTAACAAAAAAAGGTGACAGCATTGCTTTTTCCCCTTTACTGTAGTGATTAATGTTATAATTAAACTGGAAGTGGTATCAAAGTGAAAGTTGTGGTATTGTGACAGCACTAGTGCACAAACTTATTCTGAGGATTTTTTTTTTTTTTAATTATCGACCTCGGGTTCATCTCTACACTGACAGACTTCGTGGACCACAATGCACAAGGGGCAGCCGCTGCAGCATACTACACCAGATCACAAATCACATCGTGGGCATCAGATAGTTCAGTCTAGTGGACCTAAACCAGGTGTTACTGTACACCATCACAGACAGAGACCAGGTTTCACAGAGGGTTTGAAGTTATAAAAGAGACAAAAAGGAGCTCATAGAGTCCATGCAGAACGAGAGGTCAGTTGGACATACCATGCTGTTACATGCAGAGGGGGGGTAGAGGGGAGGGGGGGAGGGCTAACCATCGTAGGAGTCCAACAGGGGCAAGGAGCCCTTTCTGCCCCCATACACCCCTCGCTGAGAGACAACCAGAGAAAGAGAGACAGAGAGAAAAGAGGGAGTGAATGTGACAGAAAAATAATGTCAGTAATTGTAAAGTTTTAAAAAGGTTAAAGTCAGGAAGTATTCACAGAAGGGCAGGAGATTAAGGGTTAGTGTGGTTTAAGTGAACATCCCACATGTGAATCTTTTTTTTTTTTTTTTTTTTAAAGTACCGGTAAAGTGTCTGTAGTTTCATCCAAAGTGTGTCTCCTCTCCCTCTGGTCCAGTGTAGAGTAGGCCTCTGAGAAAAACAAAAGATGGAAGGAATGAATAAATAAAAAAATCATACTACATATCACCTTGAAAAAGGTGATATATTATACAAATGTGTCCTGATAAAAAGCAGTGATGATGAATATACTAACCAGGGCCAAGGTCATTTAGTGGAATCATGTCCCTCTTTTCCCCTAAGATGAAGCAAAACAGAGCCGCGCTTTAAATACATGCATAACCTTAAAATTCAGTAACCTTTAATAAACTAAATGTTGGGTTTAAACGTCATCAGTGTTTTGAACCACGGGTTATTTCTCGCACGCGGACCTCTGTCTAGCAGTGGCGTGGTGCTGTCTTCGTAGGTGCCGTTGGCTCGGGTGCTCGGGCCGTTGGTGGTGCCTGTGTTGAGGTTGACCATGAAGTCCGTCTTCTTCCAGCCGTCCTTCTCGAGAGGCCGGCGCAGCTCTTTGTGGGCCCAGACGAGCTGCAGCACCTGGCCGGCCCCCCGCACCTCACGATCGGAGCGCTTTCTGTAAAAAAAAAAAAAACAAAAAAAAAAAGACAGACATTATGTACAGTCAGCAAAGTGTGATCCAAAAAACAAATGCATTTTAAAAAAAAATTAAAAAAAATCACGCTCGTTTCTGAGTGAGAACAGAAAGAAAACAAAAGTATCCGTTCACATTTAACTTCGATTTTTCAGAAAACTGAGAGAAATACTGAGAGCACTATGTTTGCTTCTACCTTCTCGGCTCACGTAACAGACCAGACGTACCCGTCCTTGTTGATGAGCACCAGCCTCTCAATGCCCTGCGAGGCTCGAAGGTTCTTTGCTGCCTCCAGGCTGTTGTTTAGCACCTCAGTGAGCGTGCTCAGTACAGACACCACCGTCTCCTCTGACAGAGCGCGCCCAGATTGACTCTGTCCTCCGGGCAGGTTGGCCACAAGGTGAGGCACTGCATGCAAACCTGCAGGAGAAACACCGTGAGGTACAAACATCGATTATAAAAAATAAAATAAATCAATCAACCGTGTGCATCAAATATTGTATGTAGAATAACCATCCAGCAAAAGGGAAGTAATTATAGTGTTTTCTGAGAATAACTATTTTGTAGCTCATTTGAACACCCAATTCAACGTTCTTACCGAGCAGCTCGCGGTTACGGTGGTCGATGGCGAGGTTCCTCAAGGCTCCGGACATTGCTCGAACCACACGGTCATTGCCATAACCCAGCAGCTCTGTCATCATGGGAAGACCTTTCTCCAGACGCACAGTGGCTCTGATATACCGGCCATACTGAACAACGAGCACAGAGAGGGGTTAGAGAGGCTAGCGTCATTTTACACGGACAGCAGTTTCATTCCGGTAACTTCAACACAGACAGTATCCATGGACTTTATAACAACGGACTAATCAGAGATTAAATGCACTTTAACAGACCCATAACAATCATTCAGATTTGGTTAAGATTAAAGGGAGGTTTTCCTCGCCGCTGTCGCCCAATGCTGCGCAGGATGGTAATTGTTGGGTCTCTAAATATAAAGAGTTGGTCTCGACCTGCTCTATACGAAAAAGTGCCCTGAGATAACCTTGTTATATGGCGCTATATAAATAAAACTGAATAAAATTGAGACTACACCCTGAAAAAAATTACTAATAAATTCCTCTTTTCACCGACAGCAGAGTTTCAGTGTGTTAACAAACGGTACTGACTGTCCATCGGCCGGCGCACAGGTTCTGGATGGCTCCGGCAGCAGCCTCCAGCACCGAGGGGTTCTTGCTCTCTTGGATCAGCGATGTGTAAACACGAACCACCTCTGGTTGGAACAACAGCTCGTAACCTGAAGTCGACGCAAAGAGAAGGACGCTCGTTTGACAAACAATTTGTGCTGGACACAGATAATAAAGCATTTGACAAAAATTGAACTCCCAGCTGAGCTAAATCTGGTATTTTGAAAATGTACAACAAGAAATAAATGTTTGTGTGTGCCTAAAGGGAAGCATTAGTCTATTTGAACACATTTTGTGGCCTTATTCAGACTATTTAAAAAAAATTCAATAAAAATGTAATTACTGTATTTCCACTAGTTTCGAACTTTCGAGATCATATTTTGAGAGTAAAATGTAGAGAGACAAATTATTGAAATAAAGCATTAACATTTTCAGCTGGTTTCCGAGAAAGGAATCATTAATTTCCAAGACAGATACAAAACTGTATGCAGATAAGGTTTTTTATCCTTGTAAAAAAAGTCTTTAGTCGAGGACTAGATCCTGTGTTTATGTTTAGCAATAGCAAAAAAAAGTTTGCTAGCAGCACAGAGACGAATAAACAGGACAAAAGGGGATTCGTACTGCAACATACAAGCGTGTTAGCCTAAAGACTGATCAATTATATATGATTTGAAGGGGAAAAGAATCATGCATACCTTTGGCTGGTGTTGTCCTCTTTGGGATGTCAACCTGATCTCCACTCCCATCATCTCCATCCTTCTTTCCTGCAGAGAGAAATCAAATATTTAAAAAAACAAAACATGAAAGACAGATCTTGTGAAGTCGGTTGTGACGACCAGTCAATCATCCGCAGTCTTCTATCTCTGGTACGTCGTCGTGTGAAAAGCGACCATGCAACCAGTGGAACAAGTACTGTGAACATGCAACGTCGTCTGCGTGACGTCAGGTGGTCATGCTCGTGAACTGGATGCGAATTCAACATTAGACACTCTTATTTTCTAGTGAAGTATTATGCTGCGTTAGTAAAATGAGCGACGACAGGGTGGTCAAAGGCTCACGAGAATACCAAGAGGAGAAGCTTACCTTTGGAAAACCATTCATCTAAAAAAAAATAAAAAAAACACAGCAGAGAGAAGGAAGTGAAAGAGGGTGGGAATAAAGACGGGAGAAAGGGACCAGGAAGGAGGGAGGGAGGAGAGAGAGAGAGAGAGAGAAGAGGAAAAAGGAGGGAAACCGTGGTAGAGTGTGAAAAAACAGCGACAGGTGCTTCCGCCACCAACAAGCTCAAACCCATCAGCAGCTACCCATCTTTCAAACAGCCAATCACATGGACGCAGTGTAACGCTGCAACAGCTGCCCGACACTGACCTTTGCCCTTTCGAGAGCCGAAGCAGCCGCCTTTGTTAGCCGGGGCCGGCCCCTGGTTGAGGGGCGCGGCCTCCGAGTAGCGCTCGCAGCCGGGGACTTCGCGGTGAACGTGATAAGACAGATTCCTCAGGAGGCAGACGCAGTTCTCCACCAACTGCAGAAAGAGAAGAAAGGGGGGGGTGGCATGATCAGAGGTGGAGACGGAGCAGGAAAGGCGCTCTGGTTTCGTGCGACATTTCATGCAACCAAAAGACAAAAATCATCCGACTTTGGTCAACGGGTACCTTATTATCCACATCTTTGCGGTTTATCTGCGATTGGACAATGTACATGAGCGAATCCACCAGTCCAGTGCATTCCCTCAGCTTTCGCCTGGCCTCGCTGCGCTCTGAACTCACATTCCTGTTGGAGAGAGGGAGACGTTAAGCACATAATTACATGGTTTGTACTCTCAAAATAAGTCTGTCTTTTCTCTGCCTTCTATCCATCGATCTGCTGCGTACCTAAGGCAGCCGGCAGTGTTGGTCAAGGCGGTCTCCCACTCCAGATGGCGTGGTTTGCAGCTCTCCTCTCCTCCGTTACTCCGCTCCCAGCCGGAGCGAGGCACGACGACCTCGTCGGCTAGGGCGTGCAGGGCGTGGTCCACAATCTCCATCTTTACCGAGTCATGGGATGAGAGGTTCCACAAGGTGCCTGGGACGATACAATTAATATTGTTACTGTCAAAAACAGGGAGTTTTTAAAATAATAATTATAGCCATTGAATTAATCTACAGCTCTAAAAAGTCAGATGAAATGAAAAATGTAATTCTTTAAAACACAGGAGATGAAAAGAGGAGATGGGAGAATGTACTAATTGTATAAAGAGGAATATCTCATAATTAAATCTACATTTCACAACTTTCCCTGAAGTCTAATGTAGCAGAGGAACAGCAGACTTTTACCCTGCGTTATATTTCATTGTGCATAATACCACACCATCTGGGTTACATGCCATTAATTGTCAGTTTTATTTTATTTTTATTTCCTTTATCTTTTCTCATCTATGCCAATTGAATTTGTTTCAATTTGTTTGTGTCCTTTTTTGTTCTGTGAATATTTGAAAAGGTGCGTTATGTGAAGGTTGTTCTGACCAAACAAGCCGTGAGTGAGTGAGTAATAAGTAATAAAAGGGAGAACAAAAGAGCTACACCTTATAACAAAGTAATGATCTATACAAGCATCATGTGACGTTGATACCTGTGATAGTGTCCGTGAGGTCCTGGTCGCGGGTTTTTCTCAGTAACCTGACCAGAGCGGTCACCCCATCGCAGTTCTTGATGGCGATCTTGTTGTCTTGGTCTCGCCCATATGAAATGTTCTTTAGGGCTCCGCAGGCCGAGTGGTGCACCTCCTTGCTGGGGTGGTCCAGCAGTGACACCAAGGATGGGATGCCCTTCAGGCGACGCACATCTGACTTAACCTAGACACACACACACACACACACAATATGATCTTGCTTGCATCGAGGATTTTCCAAATAGCCACAGATAAATATTTGTTAGATACTGTTTTTCTCCCTTTCATTCTCCGCCGTTTCACCTTATCGTTCTTAAAAGTGAGATGCTGGAGGAACGCGGCGGCGTTTGTCTTGACAGGGTCCAGACGGTAGTTCAACATGGCGATGACCTCCGGCAGCTCCGGCTGTCTCCATGAAGCGGGGGGACCCTTCCTCAGTGTGCTGTCCAGCGAGGCCATGCTCCCCCTCTCCATCGACATGGGAGCACCCCAGGCATAAGGGTCAACTCCTCCCATGCCAGCGTCCAAAGTATCCTCACAGCTCCTGCGTGTTGCAGAGCGAGGTAAACAGAGAAACATTTGTTAGGCGTATTACATTAGTTTCACAGAGTCCTTTGCACACACGTGGGTCTGATCCGACACCACAGCAATGCCGTTGTGTTTTACCTGAGTCTTCGTCTGTCCACACCCCCGGGGCCGGCCCCTAGGCGAGGCATGGTGCCGTAGCCTCCTGGGTGCATGGGTGGAGGCCCCATGCCGTACTCATCGTATCCCACACTGCGCTGGTCATCCTCCAGGTAGTGGCCGTGGCCATAGCGCATCTCCAGCGCTGAGCCCAGGGCCCTCATTCCCCGGCTCACCTGGGGTTGTGCTGCGTACGGGTCAAGCTGCTGGCGGCTTGGGGCCCGGTAGCCAGAGTCCAGGGTCCTGTAGCCATCAGCTGGCCTGGGAATGGCAGAAGTAAACAGAGTTGTTAAAGTAAGATCCTATCCTGAGTAATCACCCGGTTTCAGTCTGACATGGTGATGAACTTCTAATCAAAGTCAATCGTAACGTTACAACACGCGTTATCTGGCTTCACAAGCCTGAGTCTGAACAGGGTTGAAAGAAGGTCCGACACTTCATGACTATGGTGTGAATGAGGAAACGTGTAAATATATGTATTGTTTTTTCTACCTCTCTCAAACACAAATGCTGCTCTTGTCAATTTCAGACACACTGTAAAATTAGAGCACGCAGGTTGTTCCATTAACTTCTTCCATAAAGTGAACATTTAATGAAGGAAATCAAATTGAAACCGCTTTGTCCACCATGTCTGTTGAACCTTTAGAGTAAATATTTAAGTGACCACTTTTAAAGAAAGGACATAAAACATCTACAAGTTTTTAACAAATATAAAGTACTTAGATTCAGCCTGGTGTAAATTTGCATTGTTTATGAATTACAGTTGTGGCTCCAGGTAAGAGCAACGACCAGGGACTTAACTATAACATGCTAATTAACCTGTAACAGTTTGTGTGTAACAGACGTACAAATGTGACACATCACGTTGATAAATTAGAACAGGGACTATTAGAACTTATTTCAGAGTCTATAAACAACAATAATCAAATGTTCCACTTAAGTAAACATCCACAGCACTCCCCTATGCAGGGTTCTTGTACCTGTAGCGGTCGTCCATGTGTGAGCCTCTGCTCAGGCTAGTGTATGCGTCCGATGGTGTTCCTCCCCGGTAGTCGTCGTAACCCCCCACAGGACCGTACTGGTAGTTTCTGGGCACTGTGGCTGTCGGGTAGTCTCCTGCTCCGATCGGCCTGTAAGGGCGGTCCAGTGTGGCACTGTAGCCGCCCATGCTGGGTACCGAAAAGCCCCCGTCAATAGACATCGAGTCAGACGGCAAGACTGTGCGCGAGATTGGTTTCCTGATCTGAGGGAGAGCGAGATGTGTTAAAATGTGATTTTGGATCCTCGGATGTGAAGCTAAATGAATAGACATTGTCGTCTATATTTTTACACAAGACTTTTAAAAAAGTCTGATGAGATCATAGCGCGTGTGTACGTGGGTGCGTCATGTCCCTTACCCCATTGTCTGGCCGCCGTGCTGTTCCCTCGTCAGAAAAGACGGAATGCACTTCCTGGGAGTCGTCCTCCGGTGTGTAGCTCTCGTTGAGAGAGCCGTGTGCGGGGTCCACCATTCTGTACTGTAGTAGAGACACACCACTCGTTTTTAAAAATCACTTGTGCTTACTGCATAAATAAAAGAAAAAAGTAAACGTACATGATTAACTACACACGCACGCATACCTGTGTGCCGTTTATGTACGAGTCAGTCAGTTTCAGTCGTTCAATGTCTGCATCGCCTAAACGCCCGTTCTGGGACGAAAGAGAAAAAGACAAATGTGAAATACACACACTAAAGACATTTTAAATATTATACAGTTTTGCTGAAACACAAAAATTAGGTCAGGGCCATGCTTCCCAGTAGCCAGTGCTGTCTCCTCTCTTCCACCCACCCAGATGATATTACTGCTGCTGAAGCACATTCAGTGCTGACCACACCGTCCCTCCATGTTTATGGTCTGTGAATCACTGCCAGACTTGAGGGAGGACATTTTGGAGTGCAGCCACACTCACTCACACCCAACTTCACCCTGCTTTATTCCGTTACATAATCAATGACCTTCACACTGTATGACTTGGAAACCATCTACCGAAACACAGTAAATATAACTGCATCAATTGATCTGCAATAGCCTCAAGCTGAATCACATGGGGACGCTGCATAGTGGGACTGCTTCGGAAATCGTTCTCTGCAACCACCAAGTGTCAGCAATCAGTTTCAGCATTTCTGTGATACTTACTGATACAACATAAAACAATGTTGTGAACCTTTAGACACTGACTCCCACTTAAATTTGCAATAGTATGTCATACTGCAATTTACATTGTGTCCACACGGGGGCAGGACTGTTTTTAAAAAAGGCAATGGGAAGTACAGGTTGTGCTTTTACGATAAGGGGCAGACTTCCTCTACAGCTGGTCCTTCCTATAATTCAACCTCTTTACCAACAACTATGTCGTGCCTTTCGAGAAAGGCTCAGACGGTGCAGCTGGAAAAATATCTTCATCATCATCATAAATATTTTTAGAACGAACATGTACAGTTGGCAAAAGGCCAAAAACTGATTTTTGCTTTCTTAGCCCTCGTCCTCCAGCTGCCACAAAACTAAATAAAATAAAAAAAAAAATAAAAAAAAGTCACTTCCAAGGATTTAAAGAGAAAACATCGAATCCATGTCAAGAAGACCTTAAAAAAGGAAGGAAAATATTTAGGAACACATTTTAAACTACTCTACAGAGTGTGCCGAAAAACATGCCTAAATTATCAACCTCCGATAACCAAATAGGCCAGGCAATGTCGAAATCAGAGGGCAAAATGATAATGCTCTCCTTTAATTGCTTTTCTAATAATAATTTATGTTGTTTCTCCAAAAATTCACTAGTTCTGATGACTCATAATGGAAATGTTTACTGCTTATTATTTGGTATTAATTCATTATTTTGAATGTCTTGGGTTTTGGGACTGTTGCTCAGACAAAACCAGCTATTTGAAGACGTCAACTTGGGCCTTGGGAAATAATGGAGGATTTTCTACAATCTTCTGACATTTTATAGAGACAGAAAAATACGTGTATCAAGAAAATAAATCAACACATTATGATATGGATAATAAAATAAATGTTGTGGCATTGAGGGGTAAAAACATCTGAAGGTAGACACATTTACACAGCCTGAATACACCCAGTATATAATGCTGCAGAAACATTACATTTCATCAAGGAGCTTGCAATATACAAAAGATAACCATGCACAAAATGCAGTACATAGCAGGAACAATCGAAGTAATGGATGTAAGTGCGTGATTAAAGATTTATTCAAAAATGATAAGACAAAATTCTTTATAGCAAACTGAAAACCACACTGGATGCGGGACTATGTGACACATGCACGACACATGAGCGCATTCAATACGACAAGCTGAAACAGAGAAGAAAATAACCGAGATTCCAAGGGCCGACGAAAGGTGTATGTGTGTGTCAGTGTATCCGGTGAGTGACAGTGAAAGCATGCTGCAAGCGTGTGATGATCACCATGTCAGGGATGTTAAAAGTAGTGGAAGTATGTGCAGGCATGAATGAACCGATATTCTTGTCGATGAGGGCTGACAGACAGATGGACTTACAAGATACAGAATCAATGATGAGGGACATTTAAGGGTGACGCACAAAAACACACAAAAGACACAAACTTGCAGAGCACTGGAGGAGCGGAGGAGGCGCGACGCAGGACGAGATGGGATGAATAATAGATGGGTAGATGTCAAAAGGGATAAAACTTTGAGGATTGGGTGGAGGAAATGGTCCATGGACTGGATGCTGAAAGAAAGATGGGGGCTGTAAATGCTTATGAGACACTCTGGATGGGGATGTTAAGGTTCGAGTGTTACCTGTGTGTGAGGGAGGGGGCGACCCAGGGCCGAGGGGCTGGTGGCGGGGAGGCCCACTCTCCTCCTCTCCTCCTCCAGCGCCCGGGTCAGCTGTTCAAACTGCACCTCCTGCTCCCTGACCGACTCCAGCAGAGCCGCTGCGCTCTCACACTGCTCCATACACACTACACGGCCCCAAGGGGAAAGAGTGGGGGGGGGGGGGGCGTGTTACACACATCCATACAGCCTCAAGCACACTACAGCACAGGGAGGGAGGGGGTGTCTAACAAAAACACAGACACACCTCTCCATACAACAAGAAAGAGTGGATGCAGGAATTTCTGGGCTGATATTAAGTAGGAAGGGTCATTTCGCCCTAATCTGCTGACAGATTTTGTTTGGCGACGCGGGCCGACATGCCTTCTTGGAAAGCCATCAGCACAACAGTGGATCTGTTATTTTGGCCACAGAATAGACATGTTTCTGGTTGAAACTAATGAAAACCCCCCCCCATTACGCAGAGTTTTTGTGTACAACGTCAATTCCTTTGAAAGCAATGTCATGGTGTAATGACTCATTCATGTTTTTCCCCGCAGAGACTTTTAAAAAGTTTCATACTGCCTGCAGCATCAGTCTATTTCTCAATGACTGTTTAATGAGTCACTGTCGACTGTAAGTGCAGCTATTAAATAATCCCATGGTGGTGCTACGCGAAAATTAATATAGCAGAATAATAAACTACTCAGTTAGTGCCGTTAAAAGGCACAAGTCACATGAAACGCCATGCTGGGAATTTCAGGTCGGACAGTCGACACAATACGAGACCAGCGCTGCAGGAGGAGGGCAGACTCAGATTCTTTAAGGCTCTGGTTTTGTAACATACCGATCATGATAATGTGAAGACAGTTATTGCAAAATTACATTTGTCAATATCGCCACACAACCTGCATGCAGATCAATAAACGCATTACCACTCAATGCATGCATGGAGGGGTCTTCTGGGCTTTTGGCCCTCTCGGACACAACACCAGCAAATACTTCAAATACAAAACGGCAGACAAACTGATTATTGGATAACTTCCCTGCAGTGGGTAGACTGGTGTATTGTCAGATCGCTATAAGCAAACTTCATTTAAAAAGAAAAGAAAAAGAAACCTTTTCTCTGTAAAAAAAAAAAAAAAAAAAAGTGGGTGTCTCGCTTGCATATACATGTTTCCATCATGAACGGAAAATTCAAGACACAAGATCTGGTGCAAGCGTAAGTGAAAATGTAGCTATCCTTGGTTATGTCCGTTTTATTCTATTTTATCTGTGCATTAATAGCATCATTTATGGTGATAGACATCTATAGTATAATAAAAATAAATAAATAAAAAACAGTATAGAGGAAGCTTAACTCCACCACAAACACTCAGTCCAAGAAGAACTGCACACTTCTATTTACAGCAGAGCCAACACACCTGCACTGACACACTCTCGAAACTACTTTCAGAAGAAGAAATTAAAAATCTGAAATACACACCTTCACCTGCTGTGGGCGTGGTTTAGTAGTAGAGGTGAGAGATCACGCCAAGGTAAGAGGTCGAGCTCTAGTTGCTCATGGGTAGAAGGCCACCGGACCACCAAGCCCAGAAACGGGAGATGAATGGACTGCGGAGCGAGAGAGACGGAGAGGTGGAGGGATGAGGATAATGAGGGAAGAACTGTTTTAGTTGAAGGCACCTCTGCTTGAAAAACAGCAACATAGTGAGAATATCGTACAAGTGTGTCAACGGGGTTGTGTTTGCTCTGCGAGCAGAAAAACACAGCAAGAGAAGGAGAAGTACAGTAGCTCCAGCATTTAGACACACCCTGTATTTGCTCAGCGTTTGGCCTGCGCACGGCAGGTATCTGCAAGGAGACGACCAACCTGCAGTGCTTTTTGGGCCAGAAACCATCGACCGTCAGCATAAAGAGAAAGAGGCTTTTAGTGATGGCAACAGTCTTCAAGAAATATATTTTCCTCTTATAAACTCTCTTGGTTTAACTTAGCCTCCCCTCCACCCATTTTTCAACTATCCTTTCCTCTCTAATCAGTCTTCATCTACCACCGGCTCAACTCTGTCGGCTTGTTACCCTTGTTCTCTCAACTTCACAGCCTTTCATCCCTCCCCCTACGTCTCTTTGTTGTTTTGGCTGCACTCTGAAAGAAAGACCTTGTTCTATCAGAGCCAAACAAGTGGAGACTCATATCCTCTTATCTGTTGATACACCCTCCGCTGCAGCAGCCCAGATCCCCATCAGCACTGGCTTGAAAAGGTGATTAACTCATTGCCACACACCTGCGCGACCGGTTGGACAAGGTAGGAGGAGGGGTGACGCGACCAAATTTCTGTTTCTCTGTGTCTAGACAACATGCACAGACTTCTGAGAACATGGAGTGTATGTTTGAAACTACAAGGACCAGCATTTATATTTCAGGCAGCAGGTGTTGGTGTGAACGACAGGTAGAGTGTTAACAAGTGCAAATAAAACGAAATAGTGTAATGAGTTCAAGTGGCGAGATGGTGACATATGACTCAGTTTCACCTGCATTGGATTGCGCAAACCAAAAAAAGAAAAAAAGACAAAAAAGACAAACAAACATGATATCACCGTTTGATAGGCATACCATTACGACACCGTGCACAGGCTGTATCTGTACGTGTATCTTTATCAAATGAATGACTCACACACACCTTTTCTTATTTAAAAAACCCAGCTTGGGGTGTGACCAGTGTGGGAAAAAAGGGAGGAAAGTGGGATGGCCTGATGAGAAAACAAGGAGTGGCTGAAAATCTATTTCACAAGACAAAGGAATTTGTACAAACCAAAACCAGGATTTGCATGCAGTATATGACCGACTGACAGAAGACATGATGACACACACACACTCTTTTGCTCAGGCTGTAGCACCCTGGAGCCATGACCTCCTACCTGAACAAATCACACACCGCTGTCCTGTACCACACATGCCTATATATGGTCACGGCCAGGACAGGGCTGACATTATCCACTACAGATAGAGGTCGGCAGAGTATGAGCTGCAAATAAATAAAACAGCCGAAAGAACGGCCGTCTTTCAGGGGGAGTGAGAGGGTAAACTGGAGCGTAAGGGGGGGGGGGGGGGTGCCGAGATATGCTGAATACAAGATAAAAGATAATCTTGCATTCCTCGCATTGTCTCATGCCAAATCAGCACGGCAGCCCCCCCACACAACCACCGTAA
>JAVQJL010022695.1:0-16791 GCA_036024295.1 Nannoperca obscura | reverse complement strand
TGTGTTGGTGTGCAGGTGTGTTGTTGTGCAGGTGTGTTGTTGTGCAGGTGTGTTGTTGTGCAGGTGTGTTTGTGTGCAGATCTGTTTGTTGTTGTGCAGGTGTGTTGTTGTGCAGGTGTGTTGTTGTGCAGGTGTGTTGTTGTGCAGGTCTGTTGGTGTGCAGGTCTGTTGGTGTGCAGGTCTGTTGGTGTGCAGGTCTGTTGGTGTGCAGGTGTGTTGGTGTGCAGGTGTGTTGTTGTGCAGGTGTGTTGGTGTGCAGGTCTGTTGGTGTGCAGGTCTGTTGGTGTGCAGGTGTGTTGTTGTGCAGGTGTGTTGGTGTGCAGGTGTGTTGTTGTGCAGGTGTGTTGTTGTGCAGGTGTGTTGTTGTGCAGGCCTGTTGATGTACCTGGAGCATGAGAGAACATCTGCACGGATGTTAGGAAACATAAACAGGTTTTATTTAATAGTGAAATTAAAATTGAAGCTAGAGGAATGATCCCAGTGATTTATGGAGCATCGGCAAACCACAAAAATGTAAAACTGTTGTTGCATCAGAGCCAGAAGCCACACATGACAAACTGCACTCCACTCCTCCCTGCAGACAAGTACACTCCAAGTCCCATCATGCAACTTTAATACACATTGCAGCCACGATGAAGAATGGATGACTTTAACGCTGCACTGCGACGCTGGCGGAGGGGACGCAGGGGAGGGTTGGGATATATGAAACTGGGTGAAGACACCTTCTGCATGTGGCACAACTGAGGACAAGAGACAAAGATCCAGCTACAAAAGGTGGAAGAAAATGTCCAACTCACTTACGCAACATTACGCAACTATTTGACCTCAAAATAAGAGAATGGTGTTGATGCTACACTTGCTTGTAACGGGGAAAACAGCCCTCTGCACTTTGTAACTGGGGCTGAGCGGAGCGAACTAGAGGTTCTAGTTCAGTGTCCTCGGGTACGGACATCATGGCCGAGGCAAAGAGACCGGACGAAAGTCAATCTCGGACTGACTTTTAGTGGCTGGCCAGAGCTTCAGGACCTGCTGTTGGACCACTGAGTCCTAGTAGCTGACTTCCTTCTACAGTCTGATGAGATCACATTACACAGCATGTTGAAGCCAAACACTGCACCCCATCATAAACAGAAGCCCCAGCGTGAAGCGTGGTTCTGTTTGGATGCTTCTCTGCAGTCAGCCTGCAAGAAACCTGCAACTGTGGACAAGCGAGACAATGAGACCAAGCATAAAGTCACAGATAGACACCGTCATCGTCTCAAAACCTGCTGCTGTCCTGCGTTTGGGTCCTTTTCTTGTTGCCTCATGGCAAATCTCCACAGAATGAACCAACGTTTGAAGACCTTGGGCTTTGGGACGGGACTTTTTCCCCTTTTTGTTTTGACATTTTACAATTTGATAATCAAAATAATACTAAGCTGCAGCCCTGCATCCTTCAGCTACAGAAGAAATGAAAACCTGTAGTTAGTTGCAAAATAGTTTTGACTCGTCACAAACACAAACACCACCCGACACTAAAGCACCACCTGCCTCCCTGCAGCCTCAGCTGCTCCGGGTCACCACATCTCTTTTGGTACATCTGGCCTGCTTCTCACAACAGTAACATGTAAAGAGTTTTCACAGGCTCTCCTGAGAGTCTGCGGACGCCCTCGTCTCCTCGAACTCCTACTTTGTCTTCTTATATTGCTCCTCTTTGGTTCGCTCTCTTCACCACAAACCACTTCCTGTCACAGCAAGTTCATCCTGGGGTAAATAAGCCAGGTGGTTTCAGTTCTGGTCCTTGGTATACCAGAGCCAACTGGACCTTTCATCCCCACTCACTGACCCCCACAACCCAAACTGACCTCTTAAGGTACAGCAGCAGAGCCACCTGGTAGCTTTTTGCAAGCATCTGTTCTTGGACTTGGACTCATCAGTCGGAGACCCCTCAGTCGCTCACATGATGTGCGTTTCCATGCGTGCAGTGTGTGATTAAACACTTGTGTGTGTGTGCGGAGATGGTTATATATGGTCATGTGGACGGAGCCGTCTTTACAAAAGGTCTCTTTACCTGCATGAGTTCCTGCTTCTCCTTCTCCCCGGAGCTGATGGCGTCTCGGATGGAGCGGACCTCGCTGAGGATGGCCTGCGCCTCCTGCAGCTTGTAGCCATACGGGCTGTTGGACACCTTCTGGTCAATCCTGGAGGTCGGGGGGGGGCACAGGTCAGTTTGGATATAGCACACTGTGAGTCACAGTCAATCATCCTGTCAAAATGTCCCCAGATCACCTGGGTTACTGTCAGCTGCTCTGGACAAACCTGGGAGAAAAACAATGACTGGTTTCTAAGCACTTTCAATGTAGACGCAGGGAACTGGGTCAGCTGAGCACTGGAACTCTGTTTCCAGACAGCTGCATCACAACAGTGTCATCACAGCCTTCTACTAGCAGCAGGCAGGATGGGAGACGGTGAGGACCTGCATGCACCCTCTGGTAACAGTGAAGAGACGATTTTAACACGTGTTCAGGTGTCCTGAACAACAGACCAGGGGGAAATGTGTCAATGGGAACAACTCAACTGTGAGTCTGGCTGTATTTAAACTGTACGCGTTCATGTGGGAACTCCAGATAACGGACATGAAGGAAGAAGAAGAGGTGGATCCAGTTTCCTGCTGCTCGGGCGTTTCAGTGTTGACGGAGATGTTGAACGTTAACGTAAACGTAGATTGTTTTGCATTTCACATAGATCAGGATCAAATGTTTGCTCAACCTGTAGCTTCCAGGTAACACACACACACACACACACACAGGGCTGCTGGGGAAACAGTCAGGAGACGCTGCAGGAAACAGCCATTAGAGGCAGCAGCAGCCATGTAAAGCCTGTCATCAGCAAGTTATGCATGCATCTGAATAACAGGTCCTTCCACATTCTTCAGAGGGGGAAGAGGGGGAGGGAGGTTTGGACAGAGAGAGAGAGAGAGAGAGAAAGGGAAAACAAGGTACAGAGAGAATGAGGAAGTGAGGGAGGGAGAGAGGCACTTGTCTGTAACAGGCAGAAAGAACAAGTAATCCTCCGTAAGTCCCTCTCGAACATGAACATGTGCCGAGTGGAAACCTTTTTATAATACAGATCACATTCACCACTCTGCAGTCACAACATTTAACAGATACTGAAAGTCCTTTAACACTTTGAAATGTGACTTCTGGTCTCTAGTGTGGGACTACCTACTACTATGACCCTAAAAAGCCCCCCCCGAGCCACGCAGGACATTAATCAAACGGTTTTTACACTATTTTGCTCCCATTCAGCCACAAGAGAATCAGCGAGGCTCACAGTCCAGTTCCAGTTCACCCGAAAAGTGTTGGACGGGGTTGAGGCCAGGTCAAGTTCTTCCACAGCAAAGTGAGGAAACCAGTTCTTTACAGAGCCAGGAAACAGGAACAGGAGATAAACACACTTCCCCAAATGCTTCCTACCTGCACTGCCTGCGTATGTCTTTATGCGTCTGTTCCTTGTTTCATTTTTGTGTCTTGGATTAAGTGAAATGATGCTGAGTTTAGAGGAAAACATGAAAAACGTACAACATTGTGGAGTAGAGATGTTTATTTTCTGTCTTAACCATCTTTTGAGCCCCAGGTTGGGAACCACTGGTGTGCAGTCATTGTATAACATATACATATAACTAACTGACTGACTGGGAAGAACAAAAGCACACTAGTTTAAGAACATGGTGCTCCACATACTTTTGGCCACACGGTGTATTATATTGTTAAAAACACCGTCTTCATGCGCCGATATTTGGTGAAATCTTATCAGGAGCCGAGTGTTGGGCTGCATTCCAGCCTGAGCCTATTGGTATTTCTGCAAACAGCGATTGGTTGCCGTCTGGCGACTGTAACAGGAGAGGAAAGTCACGGAGGAATGCCGTTGGACCGCTACTCTTTAATCCTCCTGACACTCGCGCTGTACCGCGCGAGGTGAGACAAACACACCCGCACATTCCTGTTCAAACGCAACTGTGACCGGCGGTTTGAATTCACCCAAACGTGGTGAATAAAAAAAAACATTAAAAAAGACCACCGAGATAAAGAACAACTGTGAACAGGGATCCTTTTCATATCAGCACACCTTCGCTCTGAAGAGGAGAAGGTGTAGAAGTAGGTCAGGTAGAAGGGGTGTTTCCTTTCTAATCCACATTCTTCACCTGTTGTTGCAGCGGCTGCGTTCATGTGATTGTTTAATGATCGGGTGGAATGTGTGATAATGCTGAGGCAACAGCCGAGGCGATAAGCAAACCTACCAACATATTCACGTTTACTGTCTGCAGTGCGCTTTCTAACGGGGCAAATTCCAACACTGCACTGCTGTACAGCAACGTCCCTGTGAGCGGTCATCCCCTACCTACAGACAGCAGGACTGTCGAGTACACACTGAGTTACAGCTGCAACTATTTTCATAATCGATTAATTGTTTGCCATTTTTCAAGCAGAAAAGTCGAACATTTGCAGCTTCCAGCTTCTTAAATGTGAAGATTTGCTGCTTTTTTGGGTCATTTCTGACAGTAAACGAAGAGACTTTGGGTTTTAAGAAACTGTGATGAGCATTCCCCACATTTGTTTGACATGTTATAGACTAAAGGATTAAATAAAAGTCCAAATAGTCCAAATAATTCATTCATTTAATAAATCGTAGTTCTGCCCTGCTGAGCCAAATGTTTTACTCAGAGCTTTGTTCTGCCCTCTGAAGGAGACACTGGGTAAAAACAATGGGCCACTGGGTCAATATGACCCCGAAGGTAGCACACGGGTTAAACAGCTAATAAAGAAAAATAAAATGATATTACATTAAGCTTTAGGAGATGGCATCAAACAGTCACATCTAAATTCCAGGAGACAACAAACAAATGATCGTTTTTTGGTCTCCACGAGCGACTGTGTCGATGATGAAACATCAGATCAAATTCAAGCATGTTCCTAACCTTGAAAACATTAGAGGTTCAAATGAAGCATTTTCCAAACTTTGTGCAAACACCCCACAGGTTTTCAGAGGTTTCGCAGGCGGTAGGTGAAAGTGTAAAAACTGAGGGACGGTCACGCACACACTTGATATTTAAGTCACATTCTGACTGTCAGATTAAATTAGTAGAGCTGGTGGTAGCTGAAAGCAAATCCCAGAGTCAACAAATACACCTGTGCCCTTCAGCAACAAGTGAAGGTGGAGGAGGATGGAGTCTGGAAAGCTTCCAGAAGTAAATACGAGAGCACACACACACACACACACACACACACACACACACACAACAGTACGACGGATGCACCACTTACTCTTTGAGGGTCTCGAAGCCTTGTTCTTTGTACAGCAGCTCCTGCTTCATACAGGCCAGGTCCCGCTTCAGCTTGTTCACCTGAGACACGAGCAGAGAGGAAACCCTTAGCGTTTACAATACTTCCTGCTTCATATCGAGCACGGCTGACTGTAAAGGAACCCAAAGTCTTACAGTCATTTCTTAGAAAGCTTTATAGGAAAAGGTGCTGAAATAATTAGTTAAGAAAAGAAGCAGTGACATTTTATACAGCAGAAGAGTAGAGTCCATTCAAATTCAAGCATATTCTTAACCTTGAAACAGTTCAAACGAAGCATTTTGTACAAAGTGTAACACATGCTGATCAGAACAGGTCACACGTGGCTCTTACCCGACTTTTGGCTGTGGCTATTTCTGCTTTTAGGATGTCTGGGTCGTACTTGCTGGACGAGGACGACCTGGAATTCACTGCAGGAAAGGTAAGACATGAAGAGAAAAGAGAGGTGTTAAAGGATGTGTTTGTTTTCTATTACAGCAAGGAGGGAAGACAAAAGCAAGAGACGGAGACAGAACAATACCAATACTCATAATAATGCAAATTCATTAGTTTTTGTATATGTATTTTTTTATTTTATATTGTTTGCATGCTACTTTTTTTCCTGCTGCAGCACTGCAATTTCCCCACAGAGGGACTAATAAAGGTTCATCTTATCTTATCTAAACCATCAACTGAAGCCACTGTGGGGAAATAGTGTATATAAGCTGTTAAACTGAAGCAGTCCCAAGACAAGTGTCAACTTGTGTTTTATTCTGTCAAGACTCAAAAACAATGAGAATGTCTCTAAAACCTATGAAGCATTTCCTCCCTCCTCATCTTCGTTACTGGCAGAGAAAAAAGAAATGTTTGGTTCAGCAGTTACCTCCCTGGTGTTAGATCAATAACAAAAGGCGTCCCACATGGTTTAATCTTAGGACCAGTCGTGTTTACTATTTAAAGAAATGATTCCGTCTATCAGATGTCCACCTTTACGCAGATGACACTGTTTTATACTCTATAAAAATAGGTTTCTTTTAAGGTCTTGCAAGATGCACCTATAGATCTCAAACTTGTATTAAATGTCAATAAAACTAAATGCATTTACTTATTTATTACGGGCATCTACAAAACATTTGACGTCACTTATTGGCTGAGAGTCGGAACACATAACACTGACTGGTGCTCCAGGTTCCTAGAATTATCACCGATCTGTGCAAGGCTGCTTTTAAATTATTGGCAGCAGACATTTGGAATGAATTACAGTGTAATCTGAGGCTGATACTCTGGTTCCAACGGGTCAATTCAGACATCTAGTCAAACCCCTGCATGGTCTTAGCTGGAGGGTTGGTGCTTAAGACACTTATAAACGTGTTGGTCAGTACAGGTGAGACTTTTAAACTTTTATACTTTAACAAAAGCAGTGTTCCTTGATCTCTGTTGTGGGCAGTGTTTGCTTAGCACTTGTAGCTAACTTCCTGTTATTCTTCTTTACTTCCCAACTCCTTCAGCACCTCCACAGTACTCACAGCTGGTCTGAGACGTGGACTTGTCCCTCCACGCGTCATTGAGCTGCCGGTACTCCTGCTGCGCCAGGCGGAGCCTCTGCTCCTTCACCTGGTAGATCTCCTTCTGGGCACTGAGTGCATCGCTGGCCACGGCCAGGTAGTCCCGCAGCATGGTCTCCTGCTCCCGCTGCCACTGGGCCCGCGGGTCCTCCAGCTGGGTCCTCTCTGGAGCAAAAGAAGGAGGAGGAAGAACATTCATGGAGGAGGAGTGTTGGAGCCATTGTTGTATGAAAGTGTTATTGTGTGTGTACGTGTAATTCCTTGGTTGCACAGTAGGTGGTGTGTGTGTGTAGCGAGGGCAAAGATATATAATCACACAATAGGTGTTGATTGCTGGAGGAAGCACAGTTTCGAGCGTCAGTGGTAGCTTGTTTTGTACTTATAGTTGTCAAGAAAGTGCATATAGATCGCTGTTTCATGGTATAAAACCTCGTGTGAAATAAATGCACTTAACGTTCGACAATTCAACAGTTGGAAATGTGAATAACTGAACGCCTTGACACGAGAGTTGAAAGGGCCACCTCCGGTATAGCAGCCCCTCAGTGGCTTGTAGGTTTACTACAATTAGGATTAAAGTCCGTTTTTGCACCATTAGTATTGAAATTGTTTCAATCAACAGACGTCTGCAGCCTCTTGACTTCTTGGTTATTAGAACAATGTAAACGAGCATTATTGCTTCCAAATATAGGTTCAATCTAACAGGGAGAAACGTGAAAGTTAACAAGGCACAAGAAACATGAACGATGGGGGGGGTAAAACTGGAGAATAAAGATGGGAGTCAGAGTAAACTCACTGGTGTTGTGGTCGACATAGTACGCTCCGACGACCGGGTCGTACACCTCCTCCCAACCGACTGGCAGCTCATCCCCGATGCAGTCAGCAAACGTCAGAGGCTTCGTGTGCCTGAAGGAAAACAGTCAGACATCATTTCCACTGTGATCCAACACCCCAGACCTCGTCAGTCTCACAGACAGCATTTAGCTATATGTTTGAGTTCCTGGTGTGTGTACGTATTCATGGCAGGTGTGCAGGGGACACCAGATTATTCAGCATCATTAACATCAGGTTTAATGCTCTGTCAGGAGACTCTGGGTATTTTAGCATCTTAAATACTGGTACAGGTATTTGTGACGTATCTGCAAACACGCTGTTCACACATCAATAAATGCTTCAAGTCTTAATAAACAAGAGGCTATTAGCTGCTTTCAGCTTTTTAATTGTGTAAAACAAGACACTTGCAGCTCCGGGGCAGATATGCGTCATTAGTTTCACTAAACTTCCGATTGAATAAGCAGAAAAATGACAGTAATCATCGGCCACAGCTCAGCGTGACTCTTTGTAAATCACTGCTAAACTACAGACTTATGATAATCAGTTCACTATGACGGATTAATAGAGTGTTTACATTGAGATTATATATGATTTTTAAAACAATTAGTTTATTAATGGAATCTATCAATCGACAGGAAATGTAAAACAAAACGTATTGGTTACAGCTCCACAAAAGTGAGAATTTGTCTCCGTCTCCTTTGAACTGTTGGTCGGACAAACAGCAGTTTGAGGACGACATCTGGAGCTTTAGGAAAGCTGTCTCATAGTTTTATAGGCCAAAAGCCTAAATAAATGATGGATTCGTTGTGAAACTGATTAGAAACCTGCGATCAGCCTTCTGTAACCGAAGCAGACACGGCTGGACGTCTGAATAACGGTCAAACTAAGACTGTTTGTCTGAAAGCACTTTCAGGAGGAGGAGGTGTGTGATTGGACGGGGTGGGGGTGGGTAGTCTGGTGTTTCACCGAGTCCTCTATTCACCTCCCGAGGAGGGAAAGGAGAAAAGGGGTGTGGGGGTGTGGGGGGGGGGGGTTCCCTCTAGCCGGCCACAATAGGAGGAAACCGACCCGTGGCATTCCACAAGCAGCGCTGACGCATCGCCTGGAGGTTTTCTGGGGCAACCCTCGGCCTTACAGCGGCTTCTCCACAGACGCAACGGTCAATTCAACCACGCTTACATTTAGTTCTGACATACTCGTGAGTAAAAAGTCAAAAGAATATTCCTTACATTTCTTAATTTTATCTAAGAACCTGTCTGAAGTCACTGGTCTATTGTCTACGGGTGATTCATAGTCAGCGGGCTGCATGGAGCCGATATGATCCAGATCCTTTGTTCTTGTAGTCCCATAAGAAAGATTAGGACTTATTATAAGAAGTAAAGTTCATACAGCAGGACACTGCGCTGCTGATGCAGTTTCATTTCAAACGGGAAATGTTTGCACGTTTCATTCACAAGTTGAATTTAGGGGTGATCTCCGTGCAGTCGTCTATATCTATATTGACCCTGCCGACAGCTCTTCACTTTAGCTGCTAAGCTAATGCTATGTTAGCTAACTTAATAAACATGCTTAAAAGTATAACTGAGAAGTACAATTTGAGTATTTGCTGGTGTAAACTTTACACTGAGCTAATTAGCTTATACTGTACTTGCTTGGCTGTTTTGTTGCGGAGGCCAAGGTGGTTGTAGTAACATAAAGCTTTTTTATGTTTTAAAGCTGAAAACCCTGAAAATGAAAAAGTATTGTTTTGCTACTTCACAAGACTGGAACCAATCAAGCAATTCGACTCATCAATCAGCTTTGTCTAAATCCCCATCAACCGAAACAAACGTAAATGTAGGGGGAACCACTTCCTCTTTGTGTCTGGTGAGTGCAGATAAACACAACACCCACTGCTGAAGGGAGAAACTCAACTGGGTCCTTTTTCAGCTGATGAATATTGAAAAGGGGGCCCAGTGAAGACCCCCTCGCGGCTCCGCTCTAAATTTAGCTCAGGAGGACCAGGAGGCTTCTGCCAACCGCTGATCCCAGAACAAGCGGGCTGGTTGGTTGGTTGGCTGGTTGGCTGGCCGGGTATCCACATCCCCATTATTCCACTCCTCTCTCCCACTAAATCCTATCCTCTAATTGCTGCTGACCTCAACTCGTCGCTCTCACTCGTCAGTTTCCCTCGAAGCGAAGGACCAGCTGGCAGCGGCGGCCATGTCAGTCATTCAAATAGCCACTTGTGGTGCTGCTCACATGCTGGGAACAGGCATTACAGACAGAAACTGCTCATAATAAACAAACATCTTCCATAATGCCAAAAAAACCCGCCCACCTGAACGACTGGTGTCTTAGCATCCCACCCAGAAGTCCATTACACGTAAGCTAACTAGCAAATCAAACGAATTTGCAACATGGATGATTTGACTATGACTATGATTTATTAACTTATTAACTAAGATAAGACAAACCTTTATTAGTCCCACAATGGAAAAAGTGGAGTGCTACAGCAGCAAAGGTGACAAAACATAAGCATGTAAAAATGTAAACAATACAGAATAAAATCAATATATATACAGAAAACTATGAATTTACATTATTGTGGGTATTGCTATTGCACAGTGTAGTAGTAGTAATAATTATAGTAATAGTAGTAATAGTAGTAGTAACAGTAGTAGTAGTAGTAATAGTAGTAGTTTTAGTAATAATAGTAATAGTATTAGTAGTAGTAGTAACAGTAGTAACAGTAGTAACAGTAGTAATAGTAATAATAGTAGTAATAACAGTAGTAGTAGTAGTAATAATAGTAATAGTATTAGTAGTAATAGTAACAGTAGTAGCAGTAATAACAGTAGGAGTAGTAGTAATAGTAGTAGCAGTAATAATAGTAGTACTAGTAGTAATAGTAATACAAGCTAATATGCGTCAACAATCATTGGTTCCACATTTTAATGTGTCAAGTGGGGAATAAAACGTGAGAACCTGTGAGACTGAACTAATCGACTAATCAAATCATCAATAAAGCCCGGCGGTAACCTCCAGAAGTCCGACACGGTGAACTTTGGGGCGGCAGAGCAACATCTGCAACGACTGGAGGGGCGTCTATATGACAAACTACCACGCGGCGGTGTGCAGGCACCATCAGAGATGTATTTTGTGGCCCAGTGTGTCGGCTACACGTCATCATGTGGCTGCTGGGATGGTGTGAAGACCGAACCCACGGAAAACACGCTTCACCAACCGGTTATGTTCTTACACACCAGACCAACACACTACATGGACTGTAATTTATTTAAAAAAAGGACATAATGTGGATCCTTTGCCCTCCCACTTCTGTCCAGTAACCCTGCCTCATAGAACTGCTGTAACACTACATACGTTTCAGTGTCACATGGTGGTCTGCATGCTTTTTAAGAAGCTTATCTGACACGAAAACACTGAATTCTTGTGATGTTTTGGCATCAACGATCAATCACCATAATATCAGCGAGCGCCAGGCGCGCGCGCACACACACACACACACACACACACACACACACACACACACACACACACCCAGGTTTCACATACCAAGGTAAACAGCCAGGCTGGGCCCCGGCGCTCTGATGCAAAGTGACAAAGCGTGCGGCAGAGTGCAAACACACTGGGAGGCGTGCTGCATATCTGAACGCTGAGTCAGGCGGCGATGGCGACGCTACTGAGAAGTGTTCATTCAGAGCGACGAAGAAACTCCTCGAGGTCAGAGGAGGTCTAACAGCAAAACACACACACACACACACACACACACACACACACACAGGACAAAGCATCCAAGTAAAATGTGAATTTATGATGGAAATGACAAATAACAGCAGATGTCAGTACTTCCCTCCTCAGACCAGAGCCGGAGCGTTATCTGGCAGATCACATTCCTTTCACCTGACGATATGCGTTTAATGGATGCATGAAATTTCTCTCTGAAGAATTTATAAAGCTTTCTTTTCTTTCCCGTCTTCCCTCTTTTATCCTCGTCTGAATCCTCTCGAAGGTCTGCAGAAACCTCAACACGCCGAGTACGTTGGCAGAGGACGTGGCCACCTTTTAGAAAGCGACGAGTCAGAAACCGAATGTCTTGTTCATTAAAACCAGTTGATGATTTTGCGTGAAATCAGCATTACAATCTGTTTTCCTGTACGCTCGCAGGTACAGTAGATATTCAAAGAAAGAACATCAGCAGGAAATCAAAAAGAGGCCTTCTGTCTTTCTTCAGTCCTCAACTGACGACTGTAACAGGAAGGTTGTTCACACGACTGCAGCGGAAGCAAACTCAAAGCCGATTCCTCCTTGACTTTCTGTCATGTTTCATTCTCTTCTTCTCAATCGAGGGTCATTTCAGACGTCACAGAGACGTCGTGAGAGACTGGCGGCTCCAGGAGTCAAAGCTTCTGTGGCTGACAGCCTCATGTAGAAATGTTTCTGAGGCTGAAAACAACACGTCAGTTTTCATCAATCACCTGAAATGTGGCAGAAATGTAAGAACTGGAAAACCTATGAAGGAATAGATGATGTCTGGTGTGTTTTTCTTACTCTCCACAGATCATAACTGGTCAAACGTGTTAAGTACAACTACGTTTGATAGCTTATATATTTCAGTGACGCAAGAGAGCCGGACTGAGAAGAGACGAGTGATCCAGTGCATCCATTACTGATCAATATATCAGTTATTCTTTGATGAATTTAGTCTGAGCCCACAGTATCATCTGTTTGTAACCATCTATCATTTGCATTTCCACTTGATAAATGACTTCATCTGATTAAATGGATTACTGATCTTTTCACCCGCTTCATTTTGATTGATTTATCTGTACAACACTAGCAGGATGTGAGCCGCAGAGCTCACACTGTCTGTGTGCTAATCAAGAGCCAATCAAATGTGTTGACTTCTCCATTACCAGCAGTGGTCTGAGGGTTTGAAAGTGAAGCAGCTGGTGTGTATGAATCCTGCAGTCCGGAGCCAGCACAGATAAATAAGTTATAACGTGGTTGGTTACGTATTAAAAGCTGCAGTGCAGCGCGCCGTGTGCGAGCCGGCCTCTGTTCACATCCCAGTGAACAGTTGTGCAGGGCCTCACGCTGCACTTTGACCCCGTGCACCTTGGCAGGCAGTGAAAGGGATTTGGGATGAATCGGGCCTTTGGTGGGCGAGTGTGCACGCCGCTCGGCGCTCCACGTCGTGTGTTTCAGGAATGCGTGGTGCTTTGTTTGGGAAGGTATTCTTCTTTCTCGCTGCCTCCGAGTGTCTAAGTGTGAAGCACCCGGAGGAGTTTCACTAAAAGAAGAAAGTCTTCATTCCACCTTTTACACTGAAACTACAGTCTACACCACCTCCGTCCAGCTGTGGTTTGTTGTTGCCCTCTGGGTGCCACCACTGGTGATCGGCATCGGCACAAACACCAGGGACACATTCAAGGCCTGGAATATTAAATGTTTTTTAGCTAATCCGCTCAAATAAATGCCTGACAGATCAATGAATCACAAGGACACAAGAATCCTGGGAATTCAACACTGGCAGCATTACCTTCAAACCTCTAATGCAACTAAAGACATATTAAAGGCATATTAGCAACGATACCGCTACACAAGTCAAATGAGGTCATTTATTCAACGTCCGTACGGTGGACGGTTGTTTAAACACGGACTTCAGCCAAATGTTTGAACGTTCTCACATTTTCTAGACTAAAATGAAGTCACAAGGATCCAAGCACTGGGTTTTCTTTCATTAGATAAACAAACGCCTGCAGCTCAACAGAAACAAGTGACTTTAACCTTTCCCAAAATGATATTACCCAAGCTTCACCTCAGCGATGTGTAGCGTCAGTAAAGCCAGTGAAGAACATGGCGCGTGGCTTTCTGTACGGACGTCAACACGTTAGTTAACGGCGCTGAGGAGACTTTACACGATGACACAGCTCAGGTCGGGGGAACTGTTGCATCCCCATCTGTTGGCTGTTAGCTTGTAGTGTTGGCGTCTGAGGAGATGAAGCTTATTGAACAGGATAATACATAAATATCCACACATACGACTAAAATACGGAGACAAAGTAAAACCCAAAGCAAAGACAAAAGCAAGGATCAAGTCCTCAAGCCTCCAGAATTCCACACATAAGTTATTAAAGGGATTTGGTGTCAAAGTCCGAGGGGTCTTAAGCCACTGGAAAGATGAAGAACGAGTCTGCCTGCAGATCTGCCCCCCCTCACACTGTGGGACTGGCACTCTAAGCCTATTACACTGATGGATTTCTACAAAGAGAAGCAACACACCTCCAGACCTGATTTCTAATTTCAAGAATGCAGGAGAGCAGGGTGTACCAGCTCACCTGCATTACTTATTAGCATCATTATAATTATTATTAAGTATTCAGGACAAGCGTTTTATGACACATCACAGTGTTTTTGATCATCAAACTTAATGAATGAGTCTGATAAATAAGAATAAGATAAATAAATCACCTTTTCACTACAAATAAATGTAAAATGAAGTTTTCTGAATCATCCACTCAGTATAAAATCTATTACAACCACCACCTTATATATAATATATGTTTGATGTCCTGTCTTCTGCCAAACATTTGCTGCTCCCAGCTTCTCAAATGTGAGGATTTGATGCTCGTCTTTGTCAAACGTGACAGTAAACTGAACTCCTTTGAGATTTGGACAGTTAGTTGGGTAAAACATTGACATTTTATAGACAAAACCATAATGTGCAGGTTCATCTGTAATAAAAAGCATTAGTTGCAGCACTAATTATTGGTATGAACCCGCCTCCGGATCGAGGTGTTGAGGGTTGCTTGGTAGAAACGGTTGAGTGACTAACCAGCTGACAGCCACCTCAGTATTTATGTTGTGTTATTAGTTTGGTCTGTAAAACATCTGAAAACATGACGAACAGTCCAGAAACCCAACGTTTTAACTAAATATAATGTCAGGCGGAAAATTCTCACATTTAATAACTTGGAACTTCAACGATGAAGTGATTATTTAGAAAGGTTGCTGTCACGTCTCTCGTCATGCACACCTGTCTGTGTACAGGTGATGCATTTACCATTAGACCGTGTCCAGGTACTGTTGTTGTTGTTGTTGTTGTTGTGTCCTGCATCAGTACGTCTTGTGTAAACAGCTCCACGCAGAGATGTGACGGTTATAAACGAGCTGAAGACGGGTGTACAGGTGTAACAAGGTGATGGATGTCATCACAGGTGTGTGTGTGTGGGGGGGGGGGGGGGCTGAACCAAAGGCCGGTGGAGAGAAGGGGCTGCATGTTGTGCATTTCAGCAACTTTTCTGGTCGTATATTCATCGTTCAAGTCACTTCTCAAGCTCAGACGCGTTGCTAGTTGTTCAACATGTGACAGGCAACTGAATATTTGGGTAAAATGAGTCATTTTCCTGCTTGAGAGTCTGTAAAGTTTACAAATACAACAGCTACCTGCATCTTTTCTATTATGTTGAGGTCCCTGAACGGCCTTTTAGACGTATTTAGGCAGTGGTTTACTCCTCCTTCCTTGTGCCCATATACTCTCTAATGGGGATCTATGGACCTGTTGCTAGTGGCAACGGGGAAACAGCCTATCCGTCTTTGGTTATAAAATTATATATTTCGATTTTCCTGTTTTGGGGGGGGATTATTAGAAGTGCCAGTGATGTTGTAGCCAGCACGCAAATGTCACTGTCATACAGTCCTATAGTGACATGCACGAGCCACATTTGGACTCTTTATGGTCACCTGCAGGAGGTCAAAGGTCACACACGCACAGTCCTACCTGTCTCTGGGGTCGATCCAGCTGGTGCACTGGTTAATGTGGTCAACGTAATAGACTTTGCCATCAAAGTCTCTGGCTTCCTCCCAACCCTCAGGTAGTGGCAACTCCTTCCTTGGCATGTCAGACGAGTCTCCATGTAATGAACTCCTCTCTACTCAAAATCATAACGAAGGGAAACCATCGCTTTTCTCTGTCATCATCATCATCATCATCATCATCATCTTCATCTTCATCATCAACAGAAGAAGCAGTTATTCCCAAATCCCCGGTGTGGCTTGCTTTGGTTTAGGCCATAATAATAATAATAATCCATAATAATCCACAGATGAACAGAAACTATCTCCCAGGTTTAAACGGTTCCTGCTCCGGTAATGGACCACTTCATTCCTATGGGAGCGTGCACATAAACACAAGCCCGTGATGCTATTTGACGCCTTTTTCCGGTTGCGGACGCATGTTTATTCAACTTTTTCCCTCAACAAAACTTCGAGGCGGCCCGGTGACAACTTGTGCTGGAGGAAAGGCACGATTATCCACGGTCCACGGGGCACCGGGGGACCGGGGGACGGCTGGCTGTGTGGCTGGGTCCGCCGCCGCCGCTCGGGGGTTTCACCGTAAACAAGAGCGACGCAGCCTCACGTCGAAGTCCAACAAAACCTCCCGGAAAATAAAACGGTAGTGTGTCGGTGTGAGAACCGTTTATTTAAAAAAAAAACAACAAAATAAATCCTTTAAAATCCTCAAAGTGGGCTCGTTTCTTCGTCTTCTTCTTGCCGACAGGCCACCATGTTTAGCCGGGGTAACCGATGCTAGCCGCCAACCGCGGGGTAACGAACAGTCCGAAACACCGCTTCGGAGAAGAAAGTAACGGCTCGATCCACAGCCGTTAAACTCCGGTAAACTTCCTGTCTCTTAATTTGTTAAATTGTACTCTTTTTTTAAATAAAAACAAGCGGACGGGAGGGGAGGGAAGCAGCGGCGGCAGCAGCGGCGGTAAAGTCTGTACTCAGTCCCGGTGACTTCGGCCGGTTCGACCGCTGTCAAGTCGCGTACGTTCACTAACTCTTCCGGGTACGATTTCAAAATAAAACCACTATTGACAAATTCTGTTAGCAAAATAAAACTTCCGGTCACAATTTTCAAGGTTTTAAAATGGGCTCTTTGCTTAGATTATGGATGATATTAACAAAATAAATGTGTGTGTGTTTCGCTGATATGCAAAATAATTGGTTTTAATTACAAAACCAAGTCGTATGAGTAGATACAAGAGGTCAAAGGTCATCCATCTTCATCC
>JAVQJL010022691.1:0-55779 GCA_036024295.1 Nannoperca obscura | reverse complement strand
AAGTTAAGACTAGTTTAAAGTCATCTTCATTGAAAAGTACAGTGCTTTTCCTTCAAAAATAAGGACATTTCAATGTGACCCCAAACTTTTGAACGGTAGTGTATATATATTTATTTTTTGTTTATGTTGCAGCTGAATTCACATATTTGTTTACATACTTCTTATTTTTCTTATGGTCTGTTTATTATCATTTCTCTGTGCTTAGTAATGTCAACATTTTTTATCAATAATGTATTTCTGATTCTTATTTTAAAACAGATCATACTGAACAAGGAGAAAATGACAGCGGTAAAATGACATTGACATTACTCACATTTTCAGCCTGAGGCCAGGGGCTGAGAGGGCATGTCTTTTGATGCGCTGGAGACTGTGGATGTCCAGAGATGGCGTTCCTTTCCAGATGGGCATGCAGTCCACAGACAAGTGGTAGAGAAGCAGCGCCTCTGTGTTTTCCCTCCAGTTCAGGGCAAACTGGATGCGTTCCACAAAGACTCGTGGGTCCTCAGCACTGAATAACAATCTGATCCTGGGTACCCAGTACTTAGTGCCTCCTTGCATGGCGTTTATTTCTATGCAACAGAGGTAGATGGAAAGCATAAATTCATGGTCAACACAACAGTTGCTGACAGAGACCAGAGAAAACTGTGACACAATAGTGTGTTATTATAATGCAAAGACATAAAAAAAACAACCTGGAGATTTGCTCTTTTTATGTTCTTCATTTAGAACAGAATTTCCTTCATCTGTCAGTTTGGGGTTTTGGTGAACCTTCTGTACCAGGTACTGGCATTTCTCCTTACAAAAGTCAAGAACCCCAACTAAATGCCAGCTGTAATCCAGGGAGAAGCTTTTTGGATCTTCTTCAAAAGAGACAGAAGAGAGTAACGATCAGAAAACAGAAAATTATTTCTTCTCTTCTTACACAGTATGACATTTCTGAGGGCATTTTACCAGAAGGAATCGTGTCATCTGTAGGCAGCAGGGCTTTTGCAGGAATAGGTTTTTGATCAGGTGATCCTTCAGTTTTGCCCAGGGCAAGCCAGTCTTCTGGAGTCCTACAGTCATACTCCTCATTGTCAAATATCTAAGGGAGAAACACAGGAAATATGAGTTGGTGCTGTGTCCCAAAATATGGGATGTAATGGTAATTGGGAACCCAGATGCCAAAGAAAAGATTGCATCAGCAAATGACTCACCTCCAGGGGGAGGTAGGGTGACACAGGATCATCTGGTGTAGTCACATGATCATCACTACTGCTGAGATGTCTCGGCACTAGGAGATTAGAGGATATACCTTTTTCTGCCAGGAGCTGTTCAAAGTCTACGTTTAAGTATTCCCTTCGACGTCTACAAGACAACAATATGAAACAGTATAAATAAGTCTACAAAAGGCAGTTAAAATAAACCAATTCATGGTCTCAAAAGTTCCCACCTTGTTACCTGGTACACTGTTAGTACAAAAAAATTACACTGTAAATTGTGGAGAATTATACTATAAATTGTAGGCCGTAATCTAAAGCGTTACCCTAAATATGTGCACACAAACAGTACAGACCTCTCTATCTCGAGCTTGCGGGGGATCTGGCCAAGAATGGTTTGGTAAGGCATCTGGACCTTGGGTTTACCTCCACCCTGGCAGAAGTAAGAATTCTGTAATAGCTGTGAGGTAGGTCCATAGTTATCCTTTTCAATAAACTTGTACTGGTCAGACGGAGTCTTGAAGGTTGTAACTAAGGAAAACCATGCAGATGATACAAACAGCATTTAAAATCTTGTAAATTAGCGGAGCATTATATACTTTTTATATAACAATAGTTACTTAAAATGCTTTACATGCCTAACAATGTCTTGTAATACAGTATCCCACCTTTTGATGTGTTGACATCACTGAACCAGGGGATGGATTGGCCATGTGACTTGTGCTTGATCTCAGGCCCCACTGTACAGGACTAATCAATAAACAGTTACTCTTGGTTTTGGTCAGTATTTTGCATGAGCTTCATAATAAAATGTCTGTGAGGATTTGAAAAGTGAAATAAAAGAGCTTATGTGCTTTTACCTGGTGCTTGAATGTAGTTATGAAATCTGAGTAGATGCCCTTCTGTTCATTTGTAGAGCATGTTCTGATTGGATGGAGTTTGCACCTGTGACTTAGAGCTGGAGGCTTGGGCTCTGGAGGTTTGCTGGGGGGATGAGGCACCAGTACACCAAAACCGGGGAAAGATTTCCCTTCCATCTTGTGGCAGAATAAAATTATTTATGTGTGAACAACGAAGTCTGGATTTAATCGTGTTACCTGCTTTTAAAAGAATCTGGACTGTATAGACCTCAACATGCTTTAGCTAGTTACATAAATGGTTACATGCCATGCAAAATGTGGATGATGAAAACTGTAAATCATGTTTGTTTCTGACCTAGGAGCACCTAAAGTAACTATATTTTGAAAATGATTTTGAGCTAACCTTAACGACAGGACATTGCGTGTGTTTACGTTGTCCGTTCACATTTTGCTGCTGCTGCCAAATAACTAGAAAACCAACCAAATAAAAAGTATTCCAAAATTCAGGCTATAAGACCGCAAGCTAATTGTAGCGTTAGTTGTTAGTGCTAACACCATTTGACGTAGCGCGTCAACTTCGCCAAAACACTTGTCTGAAGTGTCCCATGAAACTAACAAGTAACGTAACTTACGTAAAGCTTGCTAATTTGATTTAGTAAACAACAGAAAACAAATATTTTGACATACCTTATTTTAAACTGAATTGAAAGTTGTAACGCTGCTTTTAAGTATTATCTGCATAGCTCTAGTGAAGTGAAGTGAACTTCTGAAATCTCAGTTTCCTAGTGGAAGTTAAAATGTTGGACGCGGCAACGGTTGTCATGGAGATGATGATGTGTCGCTCCGCCAACTGCAGCGAGAGCCGGAGCCACAGGACTGTCACTTTATGACAGTAAAGAAAGTAGTACTTAATCGAAAAAATAAATAAAGTAAAGAACAGCCATTTTGGGCAGGAAATAAAGTAGAAAAACAAGAAAAGATAATAATACAAAAGGAAGAGGATGGAATAAAGGAAATAGAAAGAACTGAACGCGTTACGTTAGTGGTGTAATGTAACGTCAAATTGGCCTACATTTAACGCCTAATTAATTAGCTTACTCAAATACTTAGTTTAACGCTATATTACAGTTTTATGCTACTTTTTACTTCTCACCTACATTTATGAGGGAAACATTATTTGACAGCTGTAGTCATTTTGCAGATTCAGGTTTTTTATATGCAAAAAGATGGGATCAGTTTCTAAAATAGGTATATGTGCAATGTTATACATACTACTCAACCATGTAAAAGTAGTATACCAGCAGCTACACCATGAAAATGCTGCTTACACAGTAAATCACCAGTAATCCAATAATAGCCTAGGTTCCATTTCTCATCCAAACCACTCCCAATCCCAAAATCCTAGTTGTCCTCTCATCTAATTTAATTTAAACGTCAATAATTGCTGCATAAAAACATTTTGAATCTGAAAGCTGTAGAAGATGACTTAAAACAAAGTTGTTGCTCTGATTGTGTCTTTTGGATATATACATTATGTAGATTAAATAGTTTGAGCTCCTGGGAGATTGGAACTGTGTGTGCATTTATGTAACCACCACAGAAGTTCCCATGACACTGTTCTCCACAGGTAAAAACCAGAACCCTTCCCACACTGTTCGTGGTGAAGATAATGATGGTAATGGCAGTAATGATAATATAATGGAATTTGTTCAGAATGCACATGTTCCCGTGTGCAAATTTCCAATCTTTTCCATTCACACTCATGACAGGTTGAATGTGTCCTCAAGGAGGAAAACCCCATTGACCCATGCGATCCCCACACTCCTGGGTCACAAGGCCATCATAACCTCATCTGTTTCCCATGGCAGATCACAGGCATCATGCACTGCGGCCCCTGCTCCTGCCCCTGGCCTCTTCAGTTGAAACCCATCAGAGCAGCCTGAGATTGGGTAGCCAAGCACAAATGAATAGTCTCATGTGTCTGAACCCTCACGTGTCACTTGCGAAGGACATGCTGCCACGCAGATAGGGATAAATTAAGGTCGAGAGAGGGCCTAAGAGTAGCTGAGGATGTGTAGTCTGTGTGAAAATCAAATCTGAGGGCACAGAAGGTCTTGTGCCTAACTGTGACTGGGATCGTGAGGATAAGGGGATCCAAAGTGACAGCACATCATTGTACTATAGCTCTGTGAAAAGGTGGAGCCAAAGAACAAAGGTCAAATACACAGAGGGACTTGATATGAATGCTATGGATACTGCAGTTCTGTGCAGCAGTTATTACTCAAGATAGGCCTGTTGAAATGTTCAGTAAGAGGCTTTCTGCTTCACTGGCTTCTTCTCAGTGGAGCTCAGTCTCAAAACAATGACCTCACTCGATGAGGAAGCCTAAACCAAATGAAAGACTTCCCTAAGGGTCTAAATAACCCACATCTAATAATCACATTATCATATCATAGTGGCCTCAGCACTAAAAGCATCCTGACCACAGCAGTTTATTAATCATTAGCACATGTCTAATGGTATTGATTAAATCAATGAGGAGATCTGGGACAGAGAGGTTCCAAAGAAATCTCACGAGAACCACAAGTCTCTGATGAGGTGGTGGTCCTCAAAACATGGTCACCAACCAATGTTTGGTGGGCAGCCATCTCTGGAGCCAGGGGCCCACCATGGTGATGGGACTTGATTGGACAGATGTGGCCAGCAGCTTTGGATGAGTGGAACTGATTAAACCCTAACAAGCTTTGTTACAGCTTTGATCCACCCTGTACTCCCCTTTTACTCACTTGTCAATCTAAGCAGCAGATATATGAAAAGATCTGGCTTAACATCAACTGTTGAAGAACATCAATATTAGTCACTTACATAATCACCCAGGTGGATAATTCATCCTCTCCCCTCTTCATCCTAAAATACTTCAATTATTCATCTACTTCTCTTCCTCCCACTTTCCTACTTTTACAGTATTGAGACATTGTGAGGGTCATGCCTTTGTGAATATAACTCCCATTTTAAACTAATGACATCAGCATGTGCAGCTAACTTTAGCTCCTCCTGAGGGCCAGATGTTGGCCGACAGGATCAAACCCTGGCTATACCCCTCTTACTGTCACATTGTTGGGCAAGCCAGGAGGGCTTAGCAGTCCCAAATTTTCCCAAATACCTATTTTCCCCTGCAGAAACCCACAATCGAACCACAAATGTGGGCACACCCTTAATTTGCAGTGTGATTTTATTTTTGCATTTCCACCCAGGAATTGAAACAAATGCTGTAAAGTCAGGTTAAGTCTCATTACACTTTCTAGAGAATAGACTGAAAGTTTGCTTAGTTATATAAAATAAAATCTGAAAAACTTGCAGGGATCATTTGCCACAGAGCTATAAAGTCTTTGTTGTGATTTACACGTTGACACTACGGAGCAATGAGCAAATATAACTGCTGGACACGTTGTAAGAATCATTTACACCTACCACTTACAACGTAATACCCATCACTGCACCCCATTTTCAATGCACTTTTTCTCTTTTAAAGGGCATTTGATCTGAGCGCAACACCACTGTGGTCAATGAATGACACTGGTGTCGGTTCACAGATGAAACGGAACCAGCATGAGGGCAGTAAATGTCACGTTAACATCACAGTGTTTTGTGGCGGTGCATTTTAAAAGAGCAGTGCAGATACCAGCAACACACGAGGCTGCCTCCATGCAGATTTGATTTTTGACTTTGCCCAGTCACACGAGGTATTGTTGTTTAACAGTGACCCTTGTGCTTGGCTATACATTGAAGTTGCTGTCATGGCTTGGGTGAGTCACAGGTGGACTCTTGGCATGCCAATAAATACTTTTTTAATGAGCTAAGAAGGGCCTCAAAGCAGCAAAGTGGCCAGACATGAGAGACAGACTGGAACCCCCAACCTGTGGCCCAGGACCTAAAACAGCTGCGTTTGATTTCTCCTCTAATTTGCTCCATTTCTCACTGTGACTTTTATGAGGGGAACCAAAGTCACACAGCATGGGTCATAAAAAAATTCAACATAGTAACTAAAACTGTGTGTGTGTATTTATGTGAGCATAAATATTATGTTTGTGGCTCGCTGCATCTAACTAATGTTCAGCTCCAATGAGTGTCCAATATTTATCCCAGGCTCAGTGTGCTGACCTCCGACCCCCAGCACAGTTGATGGTAGTTAGCAGTGTTTAGCTAGTCCAAACTTTTTTATATGTCACTTCTTTAAGTGCCAAACTACAGTTTATTTAAATCCATTGAAGCTCTTTGAGACAGTTTAAATAAATTGCCATTTAAGCCAAGTCAGTATGCTTTATCTAAGTGGGTGTGTGAATATGAGCTGGAAGAATAAGAAAGCAGTGAGTGGAATCTGTAACACATGTCTGTGTGTGTTTTTGTGGTAGAAAACCAGTGTGTGTGTGTGTGTGTGTGTGTGTGTGCTGGCATTCCAGTTTGTTTATGTGGGTGGGCAATGGAAAGCCAAGAAAGAGTAATCAAGTAATTGTGTCTGTGTTGGTGTATGTGGATGCTTGTGCATATGTTGGTGTGCCAGAGTGACAATGTGTTTGTGTGCGTAAGGTGGTGACGCACAAAACTAAATCTTAAGCTTGTTAGTTGATGACATTCTAAACAGATATAAAAAAAGTCAGACAGGGACACAAGACTGAAGGGGCCAGTGGTAGGAGTGTGTGTTTGCTATTGTGCTTGTGGGTAGGAGGTTAATTTGTTTGTCCAATATTAAACAGGAGTTTCAGCTATAAATAAATCATCACTGTTTAATCTCCCATAAAGCCTCATCAAGTGAGCCTCTCTTTAACATTTCTGACATACCACCTCATTAAGAATTAATCAAGAATACATTTTAACAGTTCAGCATAGTTTCCTGTCACTCACACATACGTGAGAGTTTATGATCATAACTTTTCCACGACCAAACACCCACAAATCCACACTCAAGCTCCCAGATCCACACATTATTGGTTTGGCAAGCTGCCCGAATGCTTTGCAGAGGCCTTGATTTGTCATCCTGCCTCATCTGGCCTCTATCAGTTTCTGGTTTGACAGTTTAATCTGTGTCATTCTTCCTCTCACATCAAAGAGGCAACATGCAATCTGAACCAATTATTCTAGCACATAAATACACTCACACAGGTGTGCACATGCGCATGTTAACAGACTAACTTTAAACTGTCTTTGGGCTTATTAAAGCCCTCAGCACGACACAAAGATCATAGCAAATACCAGCAGTGTGGAGACTTTCTTTGTAAGCTGTTCATACTGATTATCACACTCACAGTGATAATACATTCAAAACAACAGTCCAAGTCAAACTCAAACCTAAATAAATACAATCCTCTTAGTTTTATTGGACTTGAACTATAGACCTTTGCAGCTGACCTATCACCTTGAGTTTTTAACTTCAAACTATGTTCCTGACATGTTTCAGGGTTAAGTATTTAGGACTGCTTTTTTGAATGATTTAAACAGTGTAACTGTCAGAGCTAGAATTTCTTGGATCTACATATCAAACATCAGTGATATGTGTTTTATAATGTAGGTCAAGATGATGTACTATTTGGAGACACAAACCAAGGCCTGATCGTGTTGGCCTGCGATGCCTAAGTGCAGTAAAGTCATGTAAGGAAGCAGCTTAATCCTCCTCATCCCTGTAGCAACATATGAGCTGGCATGTAGGACACAAAGACAGAAAGTGTGGAGTGACACCATGTGCTTGACACACACATGTATGAGCAGTGTGGACAAAAACTGAGGATTAAAAGGGCAGGAAGGGGGAGTCCCTGTTCTTCTGACCCCAGCTCTCTAACCCCTCGGCCCCCATTAAGCCCTGTAAATGAGAGAAAGAAGTGCAATTAGAGAGGCAGTCATGGGGCAGGTAGGAGATCCCTGTGGCCTCTCCTGGCTGGTATTTGACCTCTCACAGCTGGGGGCCATGATGAAGATACATGCTGAACATTGGGGAAATGTATTTGCTGAAAGGAACTGGCAGAGAAAAAAAGAAGAGGACATTTTTCTCTTAGTGCTGAGAATGTAACAAGTGTTGGGAGCTCCTTGATATGCCCATGTTCTAAACAAGCACTTTATTAGATGTGGGCGCTGCAGTCAAATATCACAGAAAATTCCCCTAATTACAGTTTAGTCAATCCAATCCAATGTGTTTTGCATTTTTTGGAAGCCAAAATGAGCAAACAAACATAGTTTACTTACACTTGAAACGTCTGCTCTTAAAATGTTTTATGGCTCTCCTGCAAGTGTTGACCTCAAAGCTCAGTGGCTTACATTTACTGAAACCTTCAATTTTGGTTAGCCTTTGCAGAATCCAGATATCAGTCACGTACAGTATGAACTACTTCCAGAATCAGCCTGATTCTGTGAATGAAAATGAAAGCAAGCTGGACCACACTGATGACTTGACTCCATTTTCTTATCCACTATCCCTCCTCCTCAAACACACAAATGCGCGCAAGTCCTCCCATCCTGCAACCTGTGAAAAGATAATCACTTCCGTGTGTCTCACTGAGCCAGAATTGACTCTAAATCACTCCACAGCAGCCAGAAAGTATGTCTGTATGCCACTAACATTACCAGATAACAGCTAATCCCTCATAAATGGCATTACCCTAATCTCCCATAAAGCTATTCTTAGCATATACTGCACCACTGGAGTGAGACGAAAGGAGAAACTGTAAGATGCAAGAAGATGAAGAGCCTCCGGGGGGGTTTATTGTGTGGAGGCCTGTCAGACATTATAGCTAGTGTTAGAGTGGAGAGCAAGAGGACAGAGAGATGAAGGGAAAGACCAGCAAGGGGTGAACAAGGACAAATGTACAAAATATAGAGAAAGAGTAATATATGAGTTGCCAACTGAAAGGGGGGATAAAGACTTCAACAGTAAGATACATTTAAAATCGACACAGATGGACAAATGTCAGATTAATAAGGACTGATGGCTGGGACAAAATAATGTGAGTAATCCACTGCTGACTGTTCCTTAAACATCAACATATATAATATTTTCTGTCAGCAAAAATATAACACACTATCACACACACATTATCATTGGTCCATATGACATTCCTTAGTAATTCTGTTTTGGTTCTCTACTCTGGGAGAAAGCAAGCAGGCTGGTCTGTAAACAGTTTGTATGGAAAGACATTAATGGAAACCAATCCAATTCTGCACGTCTGTTCCAATTTTCTGAGCTCCCTGTATTTGAAGTTGAGCCGTAAAACTGAAGAGACATTGTGTTAATTCTTCAAACTCAAGAGAGTGTGTGTGCCAGGGAGGGACAAAACGTTACGATCAGCAAAGGACTTAGATGTGTGTGGTTAAAAAGAATTTAAAAAGGACTGTCATGTATCAGACCATGTGTTTATTATCCTCTGTTACAATGAAGAATGGCAGAGTAATCTTTCCAGTCAGGCAGACAGATGAGGGAGAAAGTCCTTTTTCTTCTTCAAGTCATTTGCATGAAACTCCAAGCGGTCAGATTTTTTTTGTACCACAATGCGCCATCAAGCTGCAAATAACTGCACTCAGGACTATTTTTGTCTCCCTTCTCGGGTTTCTTCCTGGTGGACTTCAAAGAGACCTGTAACTCGGCAATACTGCAGCTGAAAAACAGGAGAGCAGGAGCAGATAAACTAATTTCCTCGCTCTATTACGAGGCCCCGGTTAGTGGAGGGACCTGGTTCAGCTGGTATGCGCTGTGTGGCTGGTTCACATTAACTGCCTTGACGAGCCCGTGCCAGTCGCAGTACCGTCCACCCATGCGCAATGTTTGAAAGTCGTCCAGAGTGGAGACAAATACACCTTCTCAATCCAGGGTAGTCTTGGTATGTTGTTGTTGGTGCAGTACAACGTCCTCACAGTGTGTGTGTGTGTGTGTGTGGGCGGGGAGGACCATGGATAAATAGTGCGCACACTCCTCTCCTGTGCGTAAACGCGTAGAGCGCTGGACCTGGCTGAGACACGGAGCGCTCGGGTTGGCTGTGAATTAACGGAAACATTTATATAAATTAATTACCATAGAAAATAGCCTATACATTTAATTGTTTAAGCTGTCACGCAGAGAGAGAGAGAGAGAGACAGAGAGAGAGAGACACTTTTACTGCGCAAAATGGATGAAGACAGATATCGATCAAATGTGGAGCGTTCATTTTTGGATTAATCAATGATCCATCTTTTGCTACAACGGGAGAACAATCCACTTCTATCATAGAGCTGTTCCCGAGGATGCTTTGAACGTAATCAGGGATTTTGAAAATATTGTTCCCGGGAGGAAATCAGGGAAAATACTCCTGGATTCGTCTGGACGCTTTGCGCATTGCGTAATTGGCAGAGAAATGCGCTTGCCCGTTAGATAGGTTACACATAATGTTGGGACTCATCTCCGCTGGAAGGCGTTTATCGCACCACGTATGTTATAAACACAGCAGAAACAAGGATGAGAGTGTTTAGTATGCTTGGGAAAGGTCGACATCAGATTCTGGTGGCGCTCTGTTGGCTGTTTTTGGTTCTGAAGAGGAGTGGAGCAGGTGAGGCGCGTCATGATCTCTGTTTCTCCGAATCAGTTGCCTCATTGTCGCTAAACTTGCCTTTTCGTTTTTCCTCCTGGGGTTAGGCTATCGATGACCTAATGACGTGCTACATTGTTCTTCATTTGCACGTGACATCCATACCTGTTGCTGATAAACGTGATAGCGTGTCTTGCCATTACACGTAACCTGAGAGTATTAATGCTGTCCATTGGGGAAAGGGCAGGATTCTGTGTCACATTAGAGCAAGCAGCAGAGGCACAATGGTCAGGAGAATTAAATATTCATGGCGAACACAATAAAGAGGACCTTGGTTTAGTCCATGACGTCAGTGCTGGAAAGTGCTTGTTTTCTTTTTGAAGGTTTTTCTCTCACCAGATATAGTGTGAAAGTTCTAATCTGAGTATCCCTATTGTCTCAACACTTAATAAATATACTCTGCTATGAGACTAACTGACTCTCCATCACCTTCTGTGTCAGTTTCCAGATGTATGGATCATGTCTGTAGTCCACCCATAGGGAACTTGGCTAGTGGCAGGACCCTCCTCACCCTCTCAAGTGGCTGTGGGAAGAGCTCCTTCCATCTTAGCTCTTGCCCCCACCCTCCAGTGACTCCCCACCTCTGCCCTGAGGACACCCACCCATCGACTCACATGACCGACGACCCTTTCTTGCACCCAGATACCTGGTGGGCATCAGGTGCAGGTACCACCGTGCAGGAGCAGGATGAGATCCGGTTGGACCTGGAAACACAGTTCTGTCTGTCCCATGTGGTTTTGGTGTTCAGGTCACCCCGGCCCGCTGCCATGGCTATCGAACGTTCAGCTGACTTTGGAAAGACCTGGGAGGCTCTTAAGCTCTTTGCGCACAATTGCAGCATGGAGTTTAGTTTGCCTGATGATTTTACTCAGCCAGGCTCTTTGTGCACATCCCGTTATACCAGTGCTACACCCTGCAGTGGGGGGGAGGTAAGAGAACATGCAGAAAGACGTAATGTAGCAGATCCATAATGCTTGACTCTGTGATGGTTCATGCTCCGTTTCTCCTCCCAGGTAATATTACGGACACTAGACCCCAGCAGTGTTAAAACACTGGACCCTTACAGTCCAGAGGCCCTTGCCCGCCTCACCCTCACCAACCTCCGCATCAGACTACTTAAAGCTCAGACCTGCCCAACACTTCTAAATCCCCCTGCAGAATGGACAAGCCCCAAAGTATCAGCTCTGACCTCCACGTCCACCACAAAAAGCCCAGCCTCAGCACCTTATGCTATTTATACTTTACTGGCAAAAGGGACCTGCCTGTGCCATGGACATGCAGAGTATTGTGTACCATACAACGGCAGCCAAGACACCAGACAGAACAGTAACATGGTGAGTGCCGTTTTCTGTGTGTGAAGGTGCATGTCAAAGTCAAAGAACACAGTCAGTCATAAAGAGTGTGTCTGTCAGTTTTTGCATCAGCCTGTGTTGTATTAGACACCTGTTAGGATGTTAGGTCCAGATGTAAAATGTTCTTAAGTGGTGGAAAACTTGACAGTTAATGGGCTTTAATGAGTTTGATTGACTCTTTACACCACCTGCGAGGATCCATTTTACTGCTGACTCTAGACAGCAGGCATCCGTAACATCTGCTAATATAGGTGAAGTAACTGAGCAGCCCAAGATGTGTCTTCCAGGTGTTTGGTAGGTGTCTATGCACTCACCACACAGCAGGGGATCACTGTGAGAAGTGCGCCCCTCTCTACAATGATCGTCCCTGGAGGCCGGCCAACAGCAGCAGTGGGGAGTCCAACCCGTGCCAGAGTAAGTGACCACCAACAGCACGGCACAGGACACTCACGTCGCTGGTAAAGAAAGAGTAATGAAATGACAGAGGCGAGCTTTGAAGTGTGGAGGGAGTATCAGAGGAGGTGTGTGGGTGTAGTTCTTATCAGGGCACCAAATAGCTGAGTTTTAAATACATATTCAAGATGTATTTAGATTTTGAGATGAACAATATGATGTCCATATTTTGTCAAGATGTGTAATTTTTAAATTGGGCATACAAACAAATACATGTTAAAGAGCCTTATAAGACCTATTCATAGCTCCATACTGCTGGTAGTATGTGATCGGTGCACCTTTGGGTCCAATTGGCGTCTGGGTGCTTGGGCCCAGGTATACATATATATATATTTTGACTACAGTAAACAAGTAGGCTACAAAGACTAAACACAAATCTAACACATACTTGTGATTTGCCACGTGCACCCATGTCCCCTGTTTGCTTTCTATCTCCCCCCCTTCCTGATGTGCTCACACATCACACACCTCTGTGACTTCAGAGTGCCAGTGCCACGGTCATGCCGATAGCTGTCAGTTCTCTCAGCGGGCCTGGCTTTCCTCCGCTGGCACCAGTGGGGGCGTTTGTGATGACTGCAGACACAACACCGTTGGACGCAGGTGCCAGCGCTGTCGCTACGGCTACCACCGCCACCCATCTCTGCCCCTCAACTCCTCCCATGCCTGCACACGTAAGGGGCGGGGCAGGGCGTGAGATTGGCTAATATGTTTTCAACCAGTCAGAAAAGCAATTTAAAGGTTTTAAGATTGATTTGATCTTAGTGGCATTAATTGAAAGACAGGACGGTTTGTAGATAAAATAAAAAAGAACCATATATTATAGCTCCACCTGCTGGCATGTGTTTGTACATTCATAATTTGACAATAAAATAAGAGAAATATTAATATTCTCTGCGACGTAAATAACTTTATCTGTGTCTCTGTTTCTCAGGCTGCTGGTGTAACCCACAGGGTTCTTTACCTCCTCATGCTGGGGAGGAGGGGCCCTGGTGCCACCCTAGAAGCGGGCAGTGCCACTGTAAATCTGGTGTAGGGGGCACGAGCTGCAGCCACTGCCTGCCTGGCTATTGGGGTTTTGGAGAAGAGGGTTGTAAACCCTGTGCCTGCCCTCATGGCTGTGATTCAACCACTGGGCAGTGTCTGCACAGGTTAGCCATGTGCTTAATCCTTTGTCAAATTCCTTACACATCAACGCAGAAGCTAATATTGAACTTAGTGTGGTTAATTGATAACAATGAACCTTGACGTGATGGGTTTCATTGTCTCTTTTGCAGCTACTCAAATAATCAGGTGTTCAACGTGCCCATTGGTGGAAAAATCCCCGATCTGGATCATATGTTCACAATTGAAGAAGAGGTACAGTGGTCCAAGGAGCTTGCAGTCTCTGCTCTGCATTACACAGGTCAGTGTTGTAGCAACTTTCTTTGAAGTACCGCTGTGTTGCTCATTAACAATAACGTTCCTCCATCTGCATGGCAAGGCTTAAACTTGTAGAATCATAGTGTTTCATACAGTAATTATGGAGATAAAAGTGGATCGGAGCATCACTCAATGTCTGTACACAGGAAAGTGTAGCTGTAAGGAGAAAAAGCTGAGAAGTGTGTCCGACCTGTGTAAGACCAAACATGATTATGGTAAGAAATAAAACGTGCAACTTTCTTTACTTTGGCTGATGCTTCAAAATGCCTTCTCAGTCTTCTGTCTTTCTGTGTGGCCCATGACAGTGATCAAGGCCAGCGTGCTGTCTGCTCATGACAAAGGCAGCCACGCAGAAGTGCAGATCAAAGTTCGCAAGGTCCTTAGATCAGGCCAAGTGGCCCTCTACTTGGGGACCATCAGCGTTTATCCTCTGTCCTGGACCAGCCGCGGCTGCACCTGTCCTATTCTAAACCCAGGTAAGACCCATTCTAATCATGACAAAGAAAAGGAAAATGCAATATGAAACCGTGCTGTTCAGCATATGGTTTCAAGACTTCCTAAGAGACTTTTAGCATTAAAAGATGAATATTCAAAGTGACCAAACAGTGATAGAAAACTTGTATCAAGCTTACCCCAAAGAGAACGTTAGATTAAATCAATTTTTATGCCAAACCTTTTTCACCAGGTATGGAGTACCTGCTAGCAGGCCCAGAGGAGGCTGGGACAGGCCGTCTGCTGGTCACCATGCAGAGTGTGGTGGTGCCATGGACACCCCGACTAGGCCTACGTTTATCAGAGAACCTGAGGAATGGATGTCCAGAAACCAAATGATTGGAAAAAGCAGGACACACTTCAGAGGACTTCACAAGGAAATGCATGAGTCAGTGGACAATTCAGAAAAGGGACTGAAAATCACTGAACATGCTGTCATCACGGGGAAATTATCCAAGAGTCAAACTCACAAGTATAGGTCACAAAACCGAAGAGTTCACTCACGTGTGGGTGTGCAACACAAATAAAACCTGAAATGAATGATTGGGTGTGGTAACATAAATAACGCACATAAATGATCTGCGTGTGATTTACCTGACATTAAAGGTCTTTTTTGCATACAAGATTTGTTCTTAAAGCGGACAACCAATTCCATTTTCTTCTCTCTTTTTCTTCTATCAGCAAAGAGGAATGTACATAAGATGAATGCAGTAATTTAGCCATATAGAAAATGTGAACTGGCAAAACATGTTTTACTTTATGAATGTCAAACAGAGTTTTTTAAATATTACTTATAGCTTTTGTTTGAAATAGTAAATAAATTTGAAAGTCAAACCTATATCATTTGGTATCAATAAAATGCTAAGAAACTATAACACTGCTAATATACAAGCAATATAATGAGATAAGTGAAGGCTGTAAAATATGACTGACATTTTCCTCATCTTGTAAGTCTCCTTGACAATTTAAGATAGCAAATCTCAAAACCTGCCAGACTTTCAACATGTGAAAAGAATCACCACTTACATGAGAGACCGTTGTGCCTTGACTTTAAGACGAAAGGAAAATCGAAGTTGAGATTGTTCGACGATCATTTTAATCTGGACATGTTTGAGAAAAACCATCAAGTCTTTTAAGGCTTGAATAACATTGAATAGTGACCACGGCGGACGACAGACTAGACAGTGTCAAGACAACAAAAACATTTATGCAGTGACAGTTAAATGTGACAAACCACTTTGGTCTAGGCAAGAGACAGTGTCAGTTAGCAACACGGACAACCTTTGTTCATGTAGATGGAGACCCTGAAGTTTCTACAAGATGTTAACATTTAAAAACATCTGCATTAATATCAATGTAATGTTTTGGTGACTTCAACTGTTTAAGAGTCAAAACTGTGTTGAATCATTGCTTAAATTAAAAAGAAGAAGTGATTACGGCTTAGATTGATGTCAAATTGAATCATAATGGTTAAATAAGTGCTACGTGACATTCCTGACCAGTCAACATTAACAGCACACAAAATGAATGCTAACAGCTCTTCTGACTGACATGAGAACATGCAGCGATTTAACTTTCTATTGCATATAAAGTGAGTCTTTCAGCTAATGTCCCTGCAGCAAATAAGCTTGGCCTGCTGTCATTAAATCATATTACTCAATGATTTTTAAATGCTTAGCAAACAAAGCAGCCTTTCTTTTGTAAATATACCATTTTCCTCTGCATTCACAAAGTCCTTGCCCATGAGCATCAGAGCCATTTCAGTCAGCCCTATCTGTAGACTTCAACAGGAGAAGAGACCAATCCGAGCTCCTCAGAGTCATTTTTGCTGGGCAGTGTTTGCACACAGAGAACAAGAGCCTGGATGACAACTGATTGACCTTAGCTGGCAGACTGGTTATCTGTAGGTTCAGATGAGATAGCAGACTCAGATGTTACAGTGGCTGGGGTAGAGTCAGTTTCAGGGGGTAAGGCGGAGCCCTCAGTCAGGGCGGCGGAGACAGAACCAGAGTTGGACTCTGCTGGGGAGGAGGTTTCTTTATCTTCCTCCTGAGGATAGAGCTCAGGGTACCTTTGCATGCACTCTTGCATGTTACGGAAGTGGTCGATGCACTCTGAGCCCTTCACCTCTTCCTTGCTGTAGTGGAAGCAGGAAAAGGCCTCCTTGAACTGAGAGCCACACGGTCCGCTGGCCATGCCACCCAGACACGGGCAGTTCCAGTTGATGTCTCCACTTGGCAGGATCAGGCCTAAAGAAACAGGAAACCAGACAGAAGCAGGTTAACAGAATACCTATATTAGGAGGTAAGAATTATCTATAAGCCAGGTCCAATTTTTCCACAATGACAGCATGACTAACCATGTTCCTCATAAGGATCATCGGGGTCCTCTGCAATGAGCTCAGCATTGCTGGGTGCCTCGTGGTCTTCCTTGGTCACAAAGATGATGCGATCTTTACCTTAAGTGAAAAAAAGAAACATCAGCAACATGAATTACAAGAAATTCATAAAGTAGAAGACCTGGTCCTGGTTTATGCATATAATGCTAATGTATTTCCATTACTACAACTAATAAGATTATCTGTACCATTTAGTAGGCAGGGACACCTGGTGGCGCTTTAAGTTGAGCCAGAATCTTTGACTTGAGTTGACCTGCTGTTTGTTAGCCCTGACAGTACCATCAGCATCAGAACTTGCCGTTTGACAGTTCTCACATTTTGAAACGTAAACGTGTAAGTCAGTTAACGTTACTGCAGAGACCAGTGTACTAAGTCACTACAATGGCAGACTATTATAAACCGCCGGAGCGTTCCTCGCAGCTAGCTAGGTAGCTAACCCATCGTTCTACGGTATCTACGGTAAGTTAACGCTCTAGAAAGTTAGCCTAGCATGGTGGCTCGCTCGATGACATTGCCCTGCCATGGAGGGAAAATGAATGAAAGAAGATCGAAATTACCCTCTTGCCTGCAGTACGACATGTCTGCCGATGTTTTTGTCAGTCGAGTCTCGTCCTCTGTGGTAAAAAACGACCAGTGAGAGAGAAAATAGTCAACCACTGCAAGGATTTCATTTGACAAGACACCCGGCGTCCAACAGCCGTTACCCCTATGACCTGTCCATATGTGGTCGCCCGATGATGACGTCACTGGTCTTTTTTAGAGGGATAGATGGTCTTTATCAGAATCAGAATCAGAATCCGGTTTATTGCCAAGTAGGTATTCACATACGAGGACTTTGTTTTGGTGCGTGGGTGCCAACAAGAGCAATATATACAGAAAAATAAAAAAGATTAATACAATAATAATAAAAGAAGAAGAAGAGCTGTGCAATGAAGCAGAGTGCTTATTCTGTGTAAAGCAGCATTGATTGCGCAGATTTCCCACAAAATCCAGAAATAAATTAATTTCATTTTAGTGATGGGTGAAGTCCATTCATCTTCTATATCATTTGCCCTGGGGAGGTTTAAGGTCCAGCAAGTTTTAGCATTATAAAATATATAAAATCTAAATAGAAAAACAACATTTTAAATTCACAAATGTATTAGATTATACTTCAGATCTCTTGCAATAAAAAACAAGCCGTAATGCCATATCTTGTTAGCACCAGTTACAGTGAATTTACCTGTTCAAAATAATGTTTCGAAAAATCAATACGCATAATTGTATATTGTACCGTTGTGCAGTAAGTGTAATTATAGAAGAAACCTTAAATGATATAACTCTATAGAGTTTAAGTTGCAATTGCTACATATTACAAGACATTTCAGACATTTGCATTTAAGACATTTTCCAAACTACTGTAAGAAATGTTACCCACTGTGTTTTTATTTAGCCTAATTCAACTAGCTGTCTGGTTTCGGACTGTTGATGTGCCAGGGGCTATCATTTACTAATGTTTTGTGTGATAGCTTATGTTGGTGTTTTGTGCATGTGTGTGTGTGTGTGCATGAGAGAGAGAGAGAGAGAGAGAGAGTGAGAGAGAGAGAGAGAGAGAGAGAGAGAGAGAGAGAGACCAGAGGCATGTTCTGGACATAGACTGCGGCCGCCACTTTGCTTTATGATTGACCCGGGGCTGACCTAGTTACCTCGCTTCACCCTTCAATGGTTAACGGGTAGAGTGAGGGAGGGAGGGAGGGCGATGAAAGAGCGATGAGGGAGTAGATTTAGAGAGAGAAACTGTTAGAAAGTGATGGAGGGAGAGCGGAGGGGGGGGAGGGAGAAAGCAAGTGAGGGCGGAAAGGAAGGAGGAGAGAAAGCGACAGAGTGAGAGAAAGACTGAGAGGGAAAAATGCAAAAGAGAAAGAGAGAACCCTGTGGCTCGCCCACCCCTCTGCCTGGACCAGACCAATCGGTGTCTGACCTCACTTGACCCATCCATAGATGCCTGTGCTCTGTGTGAACACGTCATTTACAACGTGCATGTGTACCCACAGAGCCACACGGTAATGCAATACTGCTGTGAGCTGAGTGAGGCTGTCGGTGTCCAGTGCTGGACCCTGCGGGTTTCCTGGTCTAACTTCAGCTGTATCCCCACACTATCACTGGATGAACTGCTCACAACCTTGGGTACTACTTGTCCAGCTGCCAGGGGAAAGGCTGACCAAAGAGATGAATATGAATATAGTCAAACAAAACCTATTAAAGATCCATAGGGAACAATGGTCAAAGTAGATTACTACACAGAACCATGTCTATGATTTCATTGACAGAGAAGGCAGAGGCCCCTTTGTGCTCAGTTAAGAGTGGGTTACTGCTGGCAGATATAAAGACATTCCTGAAGAGCAACATTTGTGTGTTTCTTGCAATCTTGGTGTTTGTTGAGGATGAGTTCCATTGCCCCATGTATGGTGAAAATGGTGAAAATGTAACTGTATAGAGAACACAGAGGACACTTCTGTCATGTAAATGTAATCTTTTGAAATGTTTCCTTGTTGAGTTTGTGGACATTGTGTGTGTTCTTTAACCGGAGCATAGGGGTATAAACCCGGTCTCAGAAAGTACACTACATCTTTGGCATACATCATCCAAGTGAAAGTTGTTTATGTTCTGTATTTAACCCATTCTCATCTCAGTGTCCCCAGGTCAAACGTATAAGAGCAGGGGGATAATTACTTCTTGTACACGAGAACAACAATTATGAACAAGACGTCCTTCATCTGTTCTGATCAGTGGCCAGTAGCAGTTTGGTCACACTGAGCATATTTAAGGTGTGAATATGTAGGTTTACGACGTATGTGTGTGTGTGTGTGATCTCATTAAAGTCAAAAGACAGAAAAGCTTTCTGCGTGGAAGTTGCATGTTCTTCCTGTGTCTGCATGGAGATCTGTCCAGGTTGGACTCTTAATTATCTTGGTAAGATGACATTAGATAACACGTCCTACTTTCCTAAAACTTTTTTTTTTCTGGCGAGTGACTAAGTCACTGTTGGCTATGTGACTCCCAGCCTTGGCACAGTGACACTCTGATAATTCAGCCTTGTATAAGATCCATCAACACACACACACGCACGCACGCACGCCACCACCACCAACCCCGCAGGTCTGCATCCATCACGTTTTAGCACTTGAAGCTTATTCTACTCTTGCAATCACTGTGAGCCATTCTGAACTTTAACTCCATTCAAATATAACCTGTAACTGTAAACAACGTGATAACGGTGTCTGTCCCAGCTTCTCCGCTTCATACATACCATGGCAGCGTGTCCGAGCGTCCCGGCGGGCAGAGCACTGGAACCCGTAGTGGTGCTGACGCTGTTAGGGTGGCGTGTGCGGACAGCTGGCCCAGCCGCGATGGCAGGAGGGGTGCAGCCGAGTGCTGGTTTGACTCCTTGCTGCGTGGACTGGATCAGGGACTGCTGATTATTCAGCAACGACAGCCTCAGGGCCGGGAGGCTCTTCTGTTGACGGGCAGAGAGAGGCCAGAGTTTTTAGTCAAAGAGAAAAGCAGACATGCGTGAGAAGATACAACACACAGCTGCAACATGTGTGCTGAGACATGTAACAATACCTGTATTTTTCACACAATGATTCATGTAGGTTTCTCTGTTAGTAAAAAAACATTTACTTTTACAGTGATCCCGTATAATTTGATTTAAAGAAATTGAACCTACTGTATTGTTTAATATTGAATACGCCATACAGGAAACATGTCCATTAGCCATGTATAACAACCCACTGTCACAGCCAAGCTGAGGAGCTGATGTTGCTCCATACACACTATTTCAGGCAGATTTTCTTGATGTAAGCGACCTAACATTGCATGACAACATGTGTTTGTGGCCGGGTTGGGTGGTAGGGCGCCTTGATGTGACGCTCATCGCGGTTGGCTGGAGAAACCTACTGGCTACTGCCGGGGACGGCTGCGGGGGCCTCTGTCACACACAGTCAGAAGTCAGGCCAGAGGGGTGTGGGTGTGGGGGTGTGTGTGTGTGTGTGTGTGTGTTGTATCATTCTACTGTCAGGCCTAGCCATCACTGGCCCCGATGTCAGAGAGAGGACTACTTTAGGGGGTCAGTTTAGGAAAATACAGGAGAGGGCCAGCTTAAGGAGCTAGGTTAGGGGCCGATTTAAGGGGCAGGTTAAGGAGCAGTTCAGGAAACGGTTTTATGTTAGAGGTCAATTTAGAAAGTAGCTAAGGGGCCCAGTCAACTCTCAGTGTAGGGCCCCAGAAAAGAGGGCTACTTTATGAGACAGGTGTATGGCAAGCTTGGGTTTATGGACCAGTTTTAGGAGACATTTTTGGAAAAAGTGTATTAAAAGGTCATTTTAAGCCACCAGTTTAGAGAACTGCTTCAGGAGCAGTTTAGGGGTCAGAGTAAGCGATTCAGTTCAAGAGAAACTGCCTCAATTAGTGTAGGAAGCCGTTTTAAAGTCAATGGAGGAAGCTGAGAGAGAAGCTTAAAAAAATGTTTACAAGCAAGAACCACACCTTAAGAAAGGGCACTAGGTAAGGCTGCGGAGACGACTTGAGCTCAGTCTGCAGCCGGCTGGTGAATTCCTCCGGTTCAATCTTGGCGTCCTGTTAGGTGAAGGGTAAAGTATAAACACCACTTTACAAAGAGAAGCCAGACAGCAAGGTAAGTACGCCATGGCGACTTGAACACAAACAACTCCTGCCATCCTGGCACCTCAGGGTGCAGCTCATTAATGTGTGTAAGATGAAAATTCATGATAGAGGGTTTTGGAAAGAGTTTCATGCTGCCATCTACAGGTTTAGAATATTCAATACAACCACACGTTACAGTGTCACCTTTGACTTACTACTACATATATATTTAAGCTGCAAGAAAAGTCAAACTTTTCACATATGAGAATGACACAAGAATGACTGAAGAAACACTGTCATGTCAATCAGATGTGTAAGAAATCGTGTGTATGTCGTATAAAAGTCTAGCTATATAAAAGAAGCATCTGCCAGGAAACTGGCAGTTTCTGTAAATTTAGCCACAACATTTAGCCTGGTTCTTAAAAAGAGTGATGGTTTCTGAAGCTCACCAGCAGGTCCTGAACCAGGGCCTTGACGTTCTTGGAAGTCTCGGGGGATGGAGAATTGTGAGACGCCAGCTTGATAAGTGTGGCCAGGAAATTCTTACACTTCTTGACATTTTCTTGCATTTCCTGTAGAAGATAAGACAACAATTATTTACCTGTGCAAACTCAAATATTAAAAAGTAGCTTTTGCTATAAATTATTTAAAACAACATTTAAATAACTACTTTTCTTCTGCTATTAGTCTAAATGTTGGGTCTAATCCTAAGCAGACAGGAAGTGGCCTTGCATTTGTGTTGCATTTCTATTATTAATGCTTAACAAAGATACTACGGAATCAAATCACTTGGACTGATAAAGAAGCTGACAAGCATCAAGTGACAAATCAGAGCATAGTGCACACTTAGCATGCCGCCCGGTCATCTTTGTAACCAAATGAGACATGGCACCTGTCCACTCAAACTGCCAGTGGCAACAAACTGTAGCCTCTGTGACGGCTCTCCAACCTGCATAAAAGGATATGTAAGAGTCCGCGTGTGAGATTCTGTACGTCTGTGTGTAGCCTGCATCTGTGGCTGTATCTGTGAGTCCCTCAATGTGAATATATATGTGTTTGTGTGTGTGTGTTCATGGTGGGTCTGTGCCTTTAGGTCTGCGTCTGTATGTCCTTGGGTTGGTATGCACTTGTGTGAATGTACGCGTGCGAACGTGTGTGGGCATGTGTGAGACTCTTGGTGCATGGCCAGCTGTGTGAGGCAGTGAGGCTGCGGGTCCGGGGCTGAGCTTGTGACACAGCCAGCCTGCTGGCAGCTGTGACAGTGCCTGCACCCTTGAGGGTGGAGTGTGGGCGGCGAGGCGGGGGCAGGGCGGCAGAGAGAACGGACCTGGGACACGACAGGAGCTCCAGGGGCCGCGGCGATGCCTGTCTGCGGAGGCTGCACTGGCTGGGAGGCAGCCGGGGCCTGGGGGGCCTGGGGGGCCATAACCACAGGGGCCTGCTGCTGCGGAGCCGTCACAGCCACGGCCGGTGCCACAGGGCCCTTCTGGAAGAGCAAGGAAGAGACAGAGAGATAAACAGGACGTGACGCCTCGCTCGCAGCAAGGCCACAGAGAACAGAAGGCAGGCGCCACAGTGCTCCTGTCACATCTGGTGTCCTGACTTCGGTGGACATCGCTTAACAGACAAGGAGGAGGAAGGGGAGGTGGTGACAAGATAGAGGCTGGGAAAGACAGGAAAGACTATTTCTTAATAGTCACCTACCTGACAAGTGAAACCCCCTTTCAAGATTTGTTCCTGGTCATTCCAAACATTAGCCACCTATTGTCTACTTTCTCATAATGATATGTGAGGGGATGAATGACTAGAAAATATCTCACATCCAAAACACACATTTTGCTCAACAGACGAGGTGCCATCAGCAGTCTCTCACTCTAAAGCCCTCATCACCTCTTAGAAATCTCTCAGGGCCTGTTCACACTTGGCAATAAAATACATCTTACGTGATGTAATCATAAGTGGACAGTTCTAAATACAGGTGTGAATGCACCCAAACGCATAGAGGTCACATGAGGGTCTGATCACTCAAGCCAAATATGGATGGGGGCAAGGCCACATGTACGTCCACATACGTGATGCAGTCGTGCAGTATAGTGTGAGCCAAAATACATTTCTATCTGCACTGATCGCCAGCCTAGTTAGTGTGTGTATAACAAAAAGTCTCCCAAACACAGGGGACGGGTCTTCAAGTCTGAAGCCTAGACAGGGTTCAAAACAGCCACAGCAACCCTCTGCTCTGAGCACTAATGTAAAGTATGCCGAATGGTTTGTGTTTAGCAAAGATGTTCTCCTCAGATTAATTTAAATATGAGCAAGGAAATAAGTATTTGGATAGGAAACATTGGGCCTGTTCAGAGCCTCCAGAGCCTCGGTTCTTTAGAAATGGAAGAGGTGAACTTTAAATACTATCTCCACCGGTGCCAGTGTACAGTACAGGACGTTATGATGTGTAGCCAGGGCAGCAATACCCGGCAGCTATATTTGTTTCAATTGTTTGTTATTATTCCCAATTTTTTTACAAAATAACTTGTTTGCAAGATTATGTTATGCATTGTGTAATAAATTGTTTTGTTTTCATTTTTCTTTTGCCGTTTTTTATATAGTGACAGGTAGATGCAGACAGGAAATGGAGAGACAGTGAGAGGGATACGCTATCAAGGTGCTCTGGTTTTATCCATTCTACAGTTATATATTTATCAGGTTACTTGATGTTCATTACCCTATCTTTAAAAATCTAATGATTGCATCAAACAGCAACTTTTGTAAATGCTCACAATTGAAAACCTCAACAATAATGGATTATGATCCTTCATGCTCCTTCATGTGCTAGGTGTAAGATGTGACATTGACACGTTCCAGGTTGGCACTGAGCAGCTTTGCATTCAGTCTGCAGAAAACTGAAAAGTAATTACAAGCGTGTGTATGTGTGTTAGCTGACAATAAACGTTCTTCTTCCATTATTTTGAGATGAATTTTTTCAAACAAATGGAACATTTCTAGCATTGCATTGGGGTCACTTTTTCTGCAATGATGCGACAAAAACTGAGGGTGTAGAAAACAGGTCTCATTCATTTTAGCCCCACCAAGATTCTCCAACCGGGCTCCTAACCGACTGTAGAACCTCTAGATTACCACTAAGCCACCACACTATCCCCTCGTCAGGGATGCCAAAGGAAGAAAATGTGAGCCAGAGGACTGAAAAATAGGCGAGTAAGGAGGCGGGTTATCTCACTGGGCGGAGTGCAGGACAGGAGGAGGAGGAGGAGGTAGAAGAGGAAGAGGAGGAGGTCTGGAGGGCAGGGTTGGAAGGAGCGGGAGAGGCAGACGATACCATCTTGGCCGGGGTCAAAGAGCACTGCCTGGTGGTCTGAGAGGTCACAGGAGACTGCAGGAAAGAAAGAAAGAGAGCAACACACAGAGGCAGAGAGGAGAAAAAGACGAACAGGGAAAACAGAGAGCATAAAGATATCAAAGGGAGCAGGTGAAGGAGGGGAAACAGGAGAGACAAATTAATACAAGGCGCCTCAAAAGACACAGAGAAAGATGACCAGAAAAGGTGAGTCCGCGCCAGTTTCAGAGGTGAAAGAAAGAGTGAAGAGGAAGTGAATGGAGGGCAGAGAAAAGGCAGGGACAGCATGAGAGAGACAGAGAGAGAGAGAGAGAGAGAGAGAAAGGAAAGAGCAGTGGCGTGCCTCGCAGACAGATGAGGAAAGGTCATGACAGCAGGAAAGAAGAAAGAAGGTGGCGGCATGTTGTTGGTGTTGAAGACTGAAACAGAGAAGAGCATGTTTGGTCAGGTAGCAGTGGGTCATGGTGTCACACTGCTGGGGTCTCGTGCAGACGTGTGTCCACACACCAACAAGACCAATGACATTATACACCATACAGAAGATAATGTAGGCATGGCTTGCCTTCCTGTTATAAAAGTGTAAACATCAAGGAAATGGAAAAACAAACTGCACAATTTGACCAGCAGGTTAAAGTTTATAAGGAACTTGGCGCTCGTCACTTCTTTTTGGCTAAATGCTGCAGCAAACTCTGCAAAATAGTCGACAGATAAACTGCCACGGGAATGTTACTTCACTGACTCCTGAGGCCTTTGGAAAGAAATTTGTGATAGCTGTAGGTTATGACAAAGTCTTATGTGTCTTCATTTCATTGCCTGCATTCAAGTTATTCAAGGCCTCAGCATTCACAAGCGTTTTCTATAAAATACAGACATAAGATGATTAGTTTGGTAGATTAGTTTGTCGAGGTTCAATAACATTTCTGTTTCTTGGAACACTGTTTTTCCAGTGAGAAAATGAGCGTATCTAACAGGCATTTGTTTGAATGAAACTGCAGACACCATAATAATTGGCATGACTAATGCAACTAATAAAGAAATTAGCAGAAGGAACCATCTGCAAAGACCCAACTCCATCTCCAAATATGCCTGTGTATCCGTTCCTGATGCTGATGAGGATAAGAGACCGGACTTGGATCTAACAGCAATGGGAAGCTTGGTAGGACTCATCAATTACAGTAAATTAACAGTATCAACTCCACATCATAGTTACGTTTTAGATCCCAGAACTCCCCAAGTCAACCTTTTGACTCTTCTGCTCTTTACTTTTTTTCCTTTCTTTTTATTTATGTTTATTGTGTGTGTGTGTGTGTGTGTGTGTGTGTGTGTGTGTGTGTGTGTGTGTGTGTGTGTGTGTGTGCGCGTGTATATATATTTATTTTGATAATTTCTGCTTTTAATCGGGACCTCAGTACATTTCGTACAATAGCAGGTGAGTGTGACTTGTATGACAATAAAGAATTTTGAATCTTTTACTGACTGTCAAATTTTCATTATTGCATTTATATCAGGTCCAGCCACCACTGCAACATTGTGCTCCAGTGATTTTAAATCTTTTTTCATGAGGATCTCCACTAAAACTACTTATAAGGGCAGAACTGAATGAAGTTATTAGAACTGATGAAGATTTAAGAATGTTTGTCTCTAAAATCACCTGTGATAATAGGGACTGAAGTTCTGTTCTGATGACACACAGTTTGAGATCAGCTGCACACCTCACATGACAACATCCTAAGACACGTGACCGAGACGTAAAACCTTACGCTTTAGAAGCCGATCATGCACGAGAGAGATCCGTCTGGTTATTTCCCTCTATACAGTTCCTCTACATAGTTAGGTTCTCTTTTGGTATTGTATTTCTGTCACTTTAAACTAGCACAATGGATTTCAAATGGACCATTAAGTGGGAGGTTTAAGAGTTGATATTTAGCTTTCATTTAAAGATATTTATATCCATACTGTTTGTATTTTATTGAAGCTGCAGCCCAGTTATAGAGGACCAGGCAATTGGTTTACTAAAATGTTTCTTGGGTAGGTGTGTTTCATTTCATTGTTAATTCATGCGCAAGTAAGCGAGATGTGTTGATTCAAGGTGTGACATTTTTATTTGGAGTCTGTCGTTGTCTGTTATATCTCTTTCAACTAAAATGTGCATTGTTAGGTTAGAGTAAACATACAAAGTACAGACTAAACAGTATGTGGCATGACACACTGTTTATTCCAGTAGTGTGTTGGAACAGTACGCTCAGTATATGAAATACACATTCAAAGTAGGTTGCAAATGTGTGGAACAGTATGGAAATACTGCAGGTTCCCTGTGTGTATAATGTATGTATGTAATTATACACAGCATGGTACATGAAAACAAAAAAGACTAACAGTATTTTCTTTAAAGATGTACGTATGACATTTGTCATGACTCAGGTTTGTATATTAGCATATTAAAAGCACGAGAGCAAATGGGATGGCATGGCGGTTAGTGCCAACTGCCACAAAACCGCGGTGACGCCAAGTGGCTCATCACACACACACACACACATAAACACACCGACACTCATACACACTTCCTGGCTGCTGTCCTGTCTATTGGCCAAGACAACCAGAGAGGGCCTCTGCCCCGACCTCTGGCACACAGCCCTCCATTCACAGACAGGCCAAAGCATTCACACACACAGAGATCTCACAAGCACTGACACACGGACAGCAGAGAGAGCAGGCGCGCACACACACACACATTCAAGCACATGATAAACTGCACTTGTCCTGCACACAAACGAAAACACACAGACACACAGCTGTGCCGAGGACAGAAGGAAGGAGGCAAAGAGTGCAGCGTAGAGCAGAAGAAGTAGGATAAGAAAGAGGAGGAGGGAATTTTCCCTCAACTGAAAGTTTTGTAGGATGCAAAAGAATGTTGTACTGAGGAGTTGGGGGGGAAGTGGGTGTATGAGGGATGAGGGGATGGTGGGGGGTGGCGGCGGGGGGAAAAGGGGGGTTGGTAAGAGCCACGGGGTGCATCCCACCGCTAGCGATGCCTCTCTCTAACTCACTCTCTCTCCCCCTCCCACACGCAGACAGACACACACACACACTCCAGAACCAAAGCCTTGTTAGCTTTTTAAAATAATCAGGCAGTTGGATGATGAATGATTTAACAGGTAGGGAAGGAAGGAAGCTCAGGATGCCTTCCGTTTCTCCCCTCAGGGTCATGGGAAGAGTGACAGGCCGACAGAGGGGTTGAGCTCTGGGAATAAACACCATTCCCTTTCATTTCCCTGCTACTGCTTTTCCTGTCGAGATGGCAACGCCGCGGCCCACTAATTTGTCATCAGTGTGACTGTGAGAGGCGATGACAATCTGCGACTCTCTTTTGAAAGGGGTTCATATCAGGATGGATACAGGTTGGCTGGCTACGAGTACAGAGGCAGGAGGGGGTGGGGGTGGGGGGGGGCGCTGTTGTGTAACTGATGCGGACTTCTGTCTGCGAGGATGATATTTATACTTACCATGGGATGTATCAGCATGAAGATTTTTATGCTATGAAAGAAGCAGAGTAACTGGGGGTGTAACTTTCCTTTAATAAACCCCAGTTTTGAAACGTGTTACATGGCCTCTGACAGCTCAGTCTGTAGTGCAGCAATACTGCCTGCGAACACAAAACTAGCCACTGCAGAGCAGAGTGCAACAGTGCTGCTGTATGATGGGTATACCAAACACTAGTATGGCATACAGTACACACTGCTACGCATTATATATGTGTTTGGTCCCGTAGGCTGTATTTCCTGGACATTTATTGTCAGATTTGATATTACTAATGCCACATTGTTTTCTCTGTTTCCTTTTTGCATTCATAGATACTGTTAATACCGCTCATAATGCTGGAACAAAATAGGATGTCTTACTGTAGCCCCGAGTGCAAAATGTTGGAGGAACAGGAAACAGTTTAAATCAGAAGGGAAAGCAGAGGTAGAAACACAGCAGACAGTCTAGCGAAAATGAAAAGGACTATGAAATGCTGCCCTCTAGTGTCAGTCTTTTATCCTCGCAGTTAGTGATATGATGCGCCTTCAGAGGCCAGAACAAAGAGTGTGTTGTATGAAACTAGTTCTTAACTTTTCAAATCTTGCGCGCTTAGCTTTGAATGAACAACAGGCTTCTGTCTCAAGCCGTTTCTAAAATGACTGTTTGTTCTGACAACCATAATCCGACCAGATGACTATAACCAAGAGTTATTTAAAAGCCACTTGTATTTTACTATTAGAAATGTTGTGTGTATTCCTTTCCTGGTTCCTGAGCAGGAGTTTCAGTACGCTGTGAAAGTCGTCCAGAGTTGTCTGCAAACCCAATTTAACTGCTGAAAGTACAAGATAAATTCTGTATTAAAGAGGATGACGTGCGCCAGACAGATTAGATGATCACAGGACGGCCTATGGAAGATATGCTACCTGGTTTTTATAGCGGCCGGTGGCACCAACAAATGCCAACATTTCAACCCAGTTCACTGTCGACATCCTAAAACTTAACCCAGGTAAAAAGTTCAGTTTTAAAACGCTATGATTTGGGCACACTGTGCGCTTTCCCTGTAACTGACAACTTAACCTGACATTAGAGTTAAAAGTAATTAGTTCATAAATCGATTAGACATTTGACAGAAAATTATACCGCAGCAAATTTTTATAATCGATTACTGTTCAAACATTTCTAAGCAAAACATTCTATTTCTAATACCAACAATTCACTGGTTCCAGCTCCGCAAATTTGAATATTTTCTAGTTTTCTTCATCTTCTCTCAAAGTGAACTATGTATCTGCATGAATAATGACTAATGAATTAATCAACTTATCAAGATAATAATGGGTTAGTTGCAGCCCAACCCGATTGTCTCAACTGTCCCATTGCAGTGAACTGAACAACAATGCTGATTCCCAAATTGCAAATATAGCAAACAGGATTAAATGCAATGCAGTGTATCTGAAAGGAATCAAATGTATCATAACAAATGAGTTTTAAATGCCTTGCAGACAAATTCATTCTTAAGTCTTTAACAGTAAGACGTGACAGTAAGACTCAATGGTTTCTATTTATTTATAAACGCCTTAATGGCAGCTTACCATCACATCAGTTCCTTATCAAATTGGTCTTAGTAACAGTCATTATTCGACCTGCTCAAGTGATTGACTAATGCGTGAAGTCCCGCATGCAAACAGAAAATTTGTGGAAACTGCTTTTTTGTGTGGAAGTTGGTCTCGACCGGCTCCATGTGATTGAGTGCCCTGAGATAACTTTGTTATGATATGGCGCTATATAAATAAAATTGAATTGAATTTTAGTTATTGTGCTGCGCACACTTGGATCACTTTACAACACACATTAGAACACAATTGTAGCTCACTGAAAATTAGGGCATGTTGTGGGCTCAATGATTCCTCGAGATTTAAATAAACATTGAATGAATTAAGAATATATTCTAAAATGTACACCTACTATAAACAAGGCAATGTGAACAAACCAGCCCTTCTGACATGTCCACGTTGTATGTTCAATGCGAAAGACAGGTGTGGTGAGAGGTTAAGATGTTCTAATCGGAAGAAATATTTAACCCGTGCCATTCCAGCTGTCCTGCTCAATTTACGGAGAAACTGTGAGAGACAAACTATCTATTAATATCATTATTAAAGGCAATTAAGTTCCAAAAGGTGTGGACCCAGCAGCACAAGCTCACGTTTTTACATGAATGATGTATCCACAGGTGATAATAAGCAAATTCCAATTAATGATTCAGTGGCTCGTTAAATTTTGATGAGAGGACCCCATGGAGTCATTACGGAGCCCTGAGACATTAATTCACCTATTAATCTCAGTTTCATCTATACGTAAAATAATCAAGGATATTCAGTCATTATAATTACACAGTTTAACATATTAATCACATCCCAATTAGGGTCTAGAGCTAAGCTGTTCACTTAATGAGGTGGTGCCCGCCCGCCCGACTTCAACTGTGTGTATCCACACAAAACTATGTTAGTCCACTTTAAATCTGTGGGATTAGTGTTGACAAAGGTCACCAGTTGTGGCATGAACATGGACAGAAACTCTGCAGAACTCTGAAGGACTGAAGCATACAGGAAACGTGGATGTACAATGTCCCACGTTCAGGCAGAGGTTCAGGAGGTTGGTGCCCTTTGCGTCGTGTAAAATATAAACGGAAAGAACCGGCGCTTTCCACACTATAACTAGATGCCTAGAATTGCACTGAAAATTAAGTAGTATCGTACGAAGGGCAGACGTTCTTGTAGTGCCAACTTCAGGTCTGAGGTCAGTGCTTTAGTCGAGGGCGATGCCGGGACTATTCTTAATAGTTAATATGCATTTCTTTGGTGTAGGACACGGGTTGGCACTTACTGTATGTTGGACAGTGTTGATTTGAGGTACCAGCAAAGGTTGTAGAAGCAGAGTAGGGATTTCTGGCACAACTTCACCTACTTCCAAGGTTCATGGAGAAGGGAAAAAGTCTCAAAAGGTCAAAACTCCAGCAACACTTCATTGTCAAACCAACAAGTTCCCACTTGTGGCTTTCATCAGGATCATCACAAAACACACCACAAAGAACACTCAAACAATATGGGTGTGATGCAAAGTTTCTTTAAACAGGTTTAAAAGCATAAAACGTATAATAGACAACCAATCATATAGATACACATAAGTACAGTGTCAGTCAATGGGGCACCCACACACAGATGGGCTGGGCACATCATATTACCAAACTGGCAGAGCAGCAAGGGGAGTGTCCAACAATGGACACGGACGACAGACGCCATACCTGGTCCACAAACAGGAGCAGGGGCAACACTTGGGTCCTAATCCAAATGTGCCCATTTAATGTGGCATACTCCAAACACACGTTACAAAGCGCAAGATATACTATACGCTACAACTGTCTTCAAAATGTAAAAGCTAAAATAAAATACAACAACAACAAAAATTAAAATTAAAAAAGAGGGAGGCTGATAAGAAACATTCTAAAACCATATAAACAAGAGATTTGGAAATACTTAATAACATAAAGATGAAACGTTGCATTTGATTGAAATGTCTTGAAAAGACTGTGCCCAGCCCATCTGTGTATGGGTGCCCCATTGGCTGATATTGTATATATGTATGTATGTATGTATGTATGTTTGTATGTATGTATGTTTGGTTGTCTTTTTTTTTGACCTGACATTAGCTTTGTGTCCATATTGTGTGAGTTTTCTTGGTGGTGAGTTTTGTGATGACCCGAAGGTGACGAGCTGAAACGTGTTGGTCTGACAATTAATGTTTACAGCTGGAGTGGATACAAATGTCTGTATGGTTTGGATCCTTTTGTTTGATAATTGTTTTTGTAATTGGTTTAAAATAAATACACTACATTTAAAAAGTTGCTTGCTATATGTAAAACATATGTCTCTTGCCCATATTTGCATTCTATTTGTTCTATGCAACAAAACAGTTGCTGCTAGACAATAATATAATCTCACCATCATGTTTCTGAGACACAAATCTCTTTGGATCAAACAATACTGATCCTGATTAAATATGTTTAAATTAAAAGACAATATTGTTTTATTAAACCATAATGGGTCTGTTGTCCATCTGTTATTACGTTTACAAGTTTATCAGGCCTTGTTTGCATTTAATCTTTATTACATTCAATAATCTAATATATTAGATTATATTATATTCTGTTAAAATGGTTTTGCACATCTTACCATTCCCTTCTCACTACATTAATTCCATCTACATCTAAAGTTCTTTTTACACTGTAACTCGCATTTTACACTGATAGTGCACATAGGTTTTGTGTGTATACATGTATTTCTTCCGTGGTACTTTTATATACTATATATTAAATTCTAATTTAACAATTTGATTGTTTTATTCTATTCTCCTTTCAATATTTGAATATCTGTTTCTACATATTCTGTGAGTGTAGCATGGAGGGAGCTACAGCTGCATTTCAGTGTGCAATTCTGCATTGTATAAATGCTGAACCTTGGACCTTGAATTTCAGCACCAGGAGCTGTCCATATTCCTTCAGTATCTGTGTGATCAAACCTTTTCCTGTTGTCCTCGATAAAAACTCCTCCTCATCTTCAAACTTTAAATGTCCCACAAGAACCCGTCCATTTCGCATAGCGTCGCTGTGCAGTGAAAACCATGCATCTCCAAAATATCAACCTTTTCTGAGTTAAGTGCCCTGATCTCAATCGTAGTCCTTTAATATTGAGTTTCTGCCGATACCGAATCCAAATAATTGTTCACACTCACACTTATTTTCACTCAGCTATGGGGTGAAATGCTTGCAGTGTAGAGCCTGGCTGGCTGTGGTAGAGGACAGCAGCGCTGCAACACTAGCTGGCAGAGGTGGACAGAACACAGTAAAGTAAAGTTATGGGAGCCGATACTGATCCTTAAGATCTGCATGTGACACCCCTAGTGATATAACAAGTCAGTCAATAATGAAACATTTAATTTGTCAGTTTATCTAGAAAAACCACACAAAATTTGGAGACATATGGTATTCAAAAGCAGCGACAATATGCTCCTCCTGGGCCACATTTTTTAGCATCATAAAGTCACTATTTGCTGTTAAGCTGATGATACACATATCTGTGTCCACTGAAAACCGCTGACCCGAAATTACATTGGTTGTTGGAAGTCTCAACATTTCTTGCGGCTAAATCTGAACAAGGTTCTTTTGTTTGCACCCTCTTACTGCTCTTGCTTAACACTTACTGCCAGACTTCTTCCACTAGCTAATAATGGTGGCAATTTGCACATTTACACAGGTCTGCAGGTCACATGTTTACACATTTTCAGCCCGAAGAAACGTTAAGACCCTTTCACTAGGACACGCTAACTGTCAGTGGAGCTGTATCACAGTAACATGTTATCAATACATGTGGAGAAATAAATTTACTGCAATTTCTCCATCCTAACTGTTTAGATGCAGTGGACAGCCACAGCACAGCACTCAGGGACTCAAGGTGCCTGCGCCTTTTCTTAGGCGCAAATAGTATTTAAAAAATGTATTTGACTCCCCATATAAAAAGAAAACATGAACATGTGGATAGAGATACTAAGAGTCTAAGATATTTCTGTTAAAAGAGTTTCAGGGTTTTCCACTTGCTAAACAAGACAGCATTATTGGCATTATTGGCTCCAAAACACAGACATGCCTTGTGCTAATCCACAGAATCTGACCTGACCCTTTCATTTTTATTAGATTTTGTATGAATTTATCGGCTACATAAACCATGATTCATTTCGGATCCTTTTCTTGCATGGCTTGCACTGAGTGGACTTCACTTGTTGTTCTGTATGCTGTAAACAATTTTACATATATCCAATTTTTTGTTAATATTATACATGACAGACAAGTACAGGCAATAGACCTATATGACTTTGAAAAAGAAGTGCTATTTTTGGGTGTTCCGCTTAGGCCAATTAGTGATAGAAGCATTGTTCGCTAATGTTGCAGTGTTGCAATGCCTCTACCTCAGGACAGGAATTACAGTTACATATTACAGTTGATCCAGATGGCAACCTTTCTTTTCTACCAAGTTGTTGCTGTCAATTTTCTTAATCTCTTATTTGTAAAAAAGAAAAATATGAGTCTGTGAAAAATATGAGTAGGAGAATAGTAAGATATCACCACATCTAATTGAGGAGACAGGCACAGAACACAGATGCATTCTTACCCGAATGAAAATCACCATGTTAAGATTAAATCTCTGCATAGGAATGTTTCACGAGTAAAGCCCATTGTGTGTGTCGTACGTGTGGACAGACAAACCAGATGACCCGTTATCTGTTCCGTGACAAAAATGAAACAAAACCCATTATGTGGGGGAAACTGTCTCACTTCTCCTCTTCTCGTTCTTGTCTAGCTGTAAAGGAACGTTACGGTGAAGTGATACTGTGTGCGCTGAGGTCTTACTGATGAAAGCCTACGTGTGGCAGCTATCATGTGGGTTCTGCAGCAGAGTTTCACCTGTTGAGTTGTCACTCTGAAGGACGCTCCTGTTGTGGGGGTGGCGGGCCGTGGAGAGATGTTGTTCTGTGCCTGAGCCTGAGCTTGAGCCTGAGCTTGAGCCAAAGCCTGCTGGGGAACCATCACTAGCTGGCCCAACTCCGTGCGTACCAACACCATTCCTGAGGAATCACAGGGAACAGTCATTGGAGGAAACACTACCAAGGCTGAAACAGACCTAACCATGGGTTAAAGTGACTACGAACAAAGTGGTGTTGTAAGTGGCCATGGTCTAAACGTGAGGCATCCTAACAGAGAAAATTACAGACTCCCCCTGAACTGTTATTGTCATACATCAGGACAACCCATCATGTATTATTGTATATTTCGTTGAACTACAACACTGTTTACAATGCGGCTTCCTCAAATTAACATTCCAAGAAAGTTTAAAGTTTAGGAATTTAGTTGAAGCTGGGATCATGAGCCAACTACACAAAAGGCTAGCATTGCCATATCATAATGCCACGCTTGTGTAGTAGCACAAACCCTCCTAACCACAGGTCAGGAGCTTAATAGAGATTGGCTACCTTGCAAACGTAGGTAGGAAAATGAGGAATAAAAAAATATTGCACCATTCAGCAGGTGGCTGTAAGGGAATTTTACAAATGTGATTGTTTTCTTTAAAAAGGGGAAAACATACACGTTTGCTAGTTTATTTTGACAACCATGCATGTTTACTATGTAAGTTAAATTAGATGATTACATAAGGCCTTTGATACGCTTTATAATCTTGGAACATATACAGGTGTGCAACTCTCATTTTATAGATGTGCTTATTTTGTTCATGTTCAATTGTGGCAAAAACAATGTGAGTATATGATCTTATTAATCTGATTCATAGCATAGGATCTGTGCACCTGCAATGAAGAATTTGCGATGTGTAGCTGCTGTGTGCTGTTTGTGGGAGAGAAAAAACTAATTCTACAGGTTTTCTACTTTGTAAAGCATTTATCTCTGTGATTTCAAATTCACTGTTACAAATGTGTGACTATTTTCACGTGTGACTATTTTCTACAACTACAAATTCCACCGTCACAGGTGCTCAGTTGTTTTGCTCCAACAACACCTCCGTACAATGTAGATCAGTGATCCTCTCAGTGTCATGAAATAAAGGGACCAAAATGAAACTAAATCAAAACAAACAAGACACCCCACAGAGATTGTTTTTTTTAAAAGCAGTGAGTACTTTTTTCCCGTCTTGAGTCAACCAAAAACATTCCCTGTGCATCCCCAACTGTACTTACAGTAACCAAAAAAACCACAAAAACAGGTCTGTGTGGAGGGCAACAGGTATCCACTTATTAAGATGCATTTTCTTGGGAAACAGTAATGTTATTCAGACATTAAAATCCACTTACAAGTAAACTGGATTTTATCCATGTGTCACTGTTAAGAAAGTTATTCCACCGTAATGTCTTGAATGATTTAATGGGATTCTGCGCACTTTGGAGGACTCTTGATGCTACTGCTGTATGCTAGCAACAGTATATATTTCACTGTCTTTATGTACTGTACTTTATTGGTGAACGTTTCAAGTTGTCAAAGTGTTTGCAATGATGTAAAGACACATTCCCCTACATTTTTTTAGCACCTCGCTAAGGGCGTCCTTGTTATTCTTATTCTTGGAAATGATATTTAGAAAAATACAAAACGTTTGAAATGTTTGTCATAAGGGCAGTACTGCAAACTTCATGTACGTTTTGTTCTATTTCGTATTAATAATTTTAATAGACAGTTGTGATAATAACAATGTTATGGTGCTGTTAAGGATGGTTGGTGTTAATTTAATACTTAATACCGCTCACTTGGCACATCAGAGAGCCAACGCTGCTGGGTGAAGTGTTTTGATTCCCCATGGGGCCACGCATGCTGAAAGTCACAGTACAGCTACTGTGAATAAAAGCATATCAAAAGGCATATTTTGCCTCAGTAGCAGGCAGCACCCTATGGCACATACAATATTTACGCAGGGTAACTTGGAAAGCTTCCCATACACATTCAGACCAACATGTTACGAGAAAAGGACGACAAACGCACAACCTCCTCGTACTGAAGACAGTCAAATAAAAGCTGTAGGGTTATTTTAGCACATGGGTAAACGGCCCTTCTTGCGGCTCTCCTCCCACTCCTGCAAACCTTACCAGGCGGGATGGTAAAACCAGGGGGCAGCTGAATGGTCGTCTGCTGCTGAGGTGGTCTGACAATCAGCTGGGGGGCTACGATCCTTTGAGGTGCTGTAAGTCCAGGACGGGGTTGAGGCTGTGTGGGGGTGACCACAGCGGGTGTGGGAGAGGGGGCTGTGGGCTTGACCATGCAAAGAGTGGTAGTCACTGGGGTGGTTTGAACAGTTCCACATCCAGGACCTGTTGCCACCCCTGTAACACAAGCAGCAGCTGTGGCAGAGCTCAAAGGCTGGGTTGCGGTTGTGGTGGTGGTGGTGGTGGTGGTGGTGGTAGCTGCTGCGGCTGTAGCTGTAGTTGGGGTGACAACAGGAGGCGTTGGGGAAACAGTGTTTATTACGGAGTTGACACAACCAGACTGGCTTGACATTACAACTTTGGACTGGCAATCGTTTGTTTTGGAAGCCCCAGTGTCTGTGACCGGTTTGCTGTGGTTCTCCTGCGAAGCTGAACAGGTGACGGGTCCTATGCGGGCGCCCTGCTGGACCAAGGCGGAAACACTGGTCCCGTTGCCGTTCTGGGCTATGCTCGCTACAATGTGATTCGGGAGTCTATGCAAAGCGATGGTGGGAGTCCCCCGGTCGAGCGCAATGGACGACTGACCTGCAGGGAGGCCAGCTTTAGATACGGTGAAAGTCGAAGTGCTGACAGACGGTGTCACCGGTCGGGTAGAGTTTGGTGTAGTTGCACCGGTATCCACAGAGCTGACGTGAACGTTTTCAGCCACCGCCGCGCTGCTGTTCCTTCTCGTCGTTACAGCTGCGCCGTTCAAACTCTTTATCCGAGCCGACGCGCTCCTCCGCGGCGTGGTTACGCGTTTTCTCGGCGAGTTAGCTTCCGTCGACGTCTCACCTGTGCCCGGGACAACCTTAGACCCCCGACTGGATGCGGTGCTGATGCTGGCGGGCGTAGACGCCAAAGTTGAAAGACCAGATGCAGTCAGTGTTGTGATGGATGCTCCATGTGATTGCGAACCGCCGCTAGTGGCGTTCACGCCGGCTGCCGAAGCGGCGGAGGGCTCGCCGAAAGAAGGGGTACAGCCCAGAGGAGGAGATGTGACAGTTTTATCCGGGTTAACGTCTTTAGAGTGTATCTCCTGGCGCATCTCGGGTTTATTACCTCGTCCTTGTTGTTGTTGTTCTAGTGTTGTGGTGCCCACTGGAGCTGGTAGCGTTTTTCCTAAGTGATGGTTAGCGGGGGCCACTGAGCCAGCGCCTCCGTTTTCGTCTGTTTTACCTGCTGGGTTGCTTTGGCCAGCAAGCTGTGACTCCAATGAGCCCACTAGGTCGCTCACAGCTTTTTCATCCACCTCTGAAAAGAGCATATCTTCCAGGGGGTCGGAGGCGCCCGCCATCTCTGATCACAGATAGCTGTCTTCTATTTTTTTTATTTACAGTGCGCCTGCGTGTTACTAGGCATTGTGGGAATGAATCTAACGTCATTAGAGGAAGGGGGGCACGGGCACGGGGCATCCTAGTTGTATTTTTCATGATTTTTCTTGTAGTTTAATTAAATGAGGTATAATGAAGAACCGCTGTATTAGTGTAATTACCATAATAATTCCACTGTAGGATATGTGGCACCCGTGACATATTTTGTAGGTGTAAGTTTCAGGGTTTCGGGGGAGAAACAAATAAACAAATAATGCGATATATATACCTGTTCTAAATCTGAAAATGTATTATCTGGTATTATGTGGGCAGGGTGGAGACATAGACATTTATACACGTCTGTGTCTCCACCCTATATACATAATGTCTATGGGGTGGGGAGAGGGTAGCTTGTGTAATATCGCGATATGATAGATGGCTGAATCTCAAACCTCTGTTAAACATCCTATGATTAATTGACACATTTTATTCTTTCAGAAATAATCGTACAAATGAACAAAACTGCGCGTACAATCTCATTCTTACTGACTTCCACATGTTTCCGCCAAATCGCCCCTTTTCATTTTTTAAGAAATGGCAGCAGTAGGAGGAAGAGGAGGCAACTTTAAAGGAATACGGCGCAGCATTTCTCCCAACATCCTTAGCGGCGGGCAAAGGAAAATGAAAACGGCCATGTCGTGGTAGAAATCCGTTCAGAAAGGAGCGAGTCTGACTCACGGCGTAACTTACTTATTCGTGTAATGTAACATTAAAACTACAGCCCTGAAAGCAACACATCAAACCTCTCTCGATTGACAGAAAGCAGATTCCGTGGAAGTAGGTGCGTTATTAAAAGGAGGACAAACATGAGCGGAGGAGGGACGCCGTACATTGGCAGTAAAATTAGCCTAATCTCCAAGGCCGAGATTCGCTATGAAGGAATTTTGTACACCATTGACACTGAAAACTCGACAGTAGCTCTTGCTAAAGGTAAGTTAAGTAACCAAGGGGTGGACTACGGTACTCAGAAAGGGTTATAGCAAAGCTTACAAACGCCGTAAGCGATGGAAAACTGAAATTATTTTCAGCGCAGTTAGCTGTGTTAGCTAGCTAGCTAGCTTGGTAGCCAACTAGCGGTAATATCTAGTATAAGTGGTGCAGTAGTTCACACTCTGCGTCCTTTGTTTATCTTGTGTTTGGGCTAACGTTAAATCTTTGGCCCCTACAGCTAAGTAACGTCACTAAGTGGCATCCCGTATAATACAAAGTAAACTCATTGTTACTACCAAACATCTTTTGTTAAAGTTTTAGTTAGGGGTTATTTGCTAAGTCACGTTTTATGTCTTTATTTTGAACGTGTGTTTAGTGAACTCCGATAACAAAACTCACATTTGAATACACTGTAAGGTTAAGCACATACACCGTACACACCTGGCAAATGACTAATCAATTTAATTCTTGAAAAGAGACTCGGAGGGGAATTTGGCGTAGTTATTACATTGTATTGTTGGATGCCTGTTTTTAACATCTGGCATCAGGAAGAACGGATGACCCTTCTAGGCCAACTGTGGCTCATTTACTGCGCGGTTTTCTGTGGAACTATGAACATTTCCATGGCAAAAATAGAGAAGAAATGCAATACATTTTAACAATGCAGTTGTCTATCACAATCCATAGTAATAAAATGTACATTATATCGTGATAGACCATAACTTTAACTTAAATGTTGATATTTTGCCCAGTGCACATATCCACACCACAGAAGAGATCTTCTTGGCTTGAATAAAAAGACTAATAGTGTAAAGTAAATTTGAATTATCCTGTGAATCTTCCCAACAGTTCGCTCTTTTGGCACTGAAGATCGGCCCACTGACAGGCCTATTCCACCCCGGGATGAAGTGTTTGAGTACATCATCTTCCGAGGAAGTGATATAAAAGACCTAACAGTTTGTGAGCCACCTAAAGCCACTAGCAGCCTGCCTCAGGACCCTGCCATAGTTCAGGTAGGTCGATATTCACGCATTTTTGTACTATAAAATGGCTGTATGTATGGCAGTTTGTCACATATTCTGTATTCTAAAAAAAGTCATAGGAAAGCTTTGTTTAGCACATAATACATGTCATTTATTTGGAGGTCATGCATTGTGCATGCTGGCTCACTGCAGGACACTTGAGTCGAGGTGAGCCATTGTTCATGTTATTAATAACACCTGTGCCTGACCTATAATGACAAGTCAAAATGTCTGCTGTGAAAAAGCAGTATTCTTTCAGTTAAGCAAGTCCGCGACCTTTCCTTAATATGTTCAGTTATTAATCAAATGCATTTTATGTTATGACACATTTGTTGTGGAGATTTGTTTCTCTGGAACACATAGAAATGTTAAGCAAAACACAAAATGGGCTAGAATATATCACATTTGAATACATGCATTTATTTTAAAGTAAATATAAAATTCTCACTCAACACTTGCCTTCACCGAGAAGTTGGCTTTTTGCTGTGAAAAAGTACTACCATAATATGGTTAAAACAACAAAGTAAGTAAAGTTTATTTAGTATAGCACCTTTCATAAAGCAAGGTCACAAACTGTTTCACAAGAATACATTTTGTAAATAAAAAATAAGCCGAAAAAACTAACATTAAGGCACATCTTCCAGCTCCACAGGTTATTATAGACGAGTAACCCCATGAGACCGTGTGCAAAGGTGCTGTTTTTGACAGTAAGTGGTTTTTCAGTTGACTGTTTGTTTGTTTTTTAGTCATCCATTGGATCCAGCAATGCTTCAGCAGCAACACCATTCCAATCGGCTGGGCCCTATGCTCCATACAGCAGGGCTGCTGTCCCACCATACAGCCAGTTTGGTGTTGCACCCCACGCAGCTCAGCAGTTTGGCTCTGCTGGAGCGGGAGGTAAGGATTAGTTTAAAAAAAATTAAATTTTTAATAAACTGAAACTTGAAAGGAGGAGACATTTCTAACAGCACATGCTGGGGATTTTCTTACTAAAAATATAGATTTTATTCCTGTCTTTGTTGTCAAACTATTGGATTGCTTTGTAAATCCATTGAGCCGACATTGGCCTTATTAAATATTCATTGTCAGTGTTGTCAAATCTTATGGAAGAAGCTTCCTGCTCAGTTTCTTTAATTATTTCCAGATGTTTTGCCACATTCACATCATGCTGTCATGTTGTTTTACTCACTAGTTGCTACTGTGTGACAAACTATGCTGCCTCCACTTTTAAGAACAGTATGTAGTTTGAGTCTCACATTGCTGATATCTGCAGGGCGCGCTAGTCCCCAGCTGGACCCTTTAAAAAAACCTCCCAGCCTGGAGCAGAAAGTGCAGCCCCCACTGTCTGCTGCCTCAGCGCCTCCTGCCCCTGTTGGACTGAGGAGTCAGATTGGTGCGGCAGCCCCCAGACCCACCAGCACCACCGCCGGCAGCCAGAAGCCCCCAGACCTCCTGGAGCAGAGGAAAGGTAAGGATACCTGCTGGGCTTGTAGTGATTCATTTCCCCACAGATCGATGTTTGCTGAATCGAGACTGTCTGAAGTAGTCGAAGTGATGTTAATGAATTCGCGGAGCCGTTATGTGCTCGTGCTTTTAGCGCTACATTTGAGCCTCACCATTGAACCTTAAGTTGTCTGTTGCTGTTCAGCTCCTGAGGTTCAGAAGGTGTCGCAGCCAGAGCATGAACACGGTGCTGTTGAAAACCGGGATCCCAACCAGCGTCACGCTGGTAAGTAGTTTTACATCATTACTTTATAATACCAATTAACACACTGGATTACACCCACTAACGTGTTTGTTTTCATTAGTGTGATTAATATGAAGGTTAAAGTGCTGACAATCGGCTTTAGAGGTTTTTGAAGGTGTGACGGTGCACTACAGGTCTGACAGAACATTACCAGGAAAGCCACCAGGCATTACCTTACTGTTTTTGAGTTTATATTAATGTGTTCAATTACCCTTTCACCTATTGAGCGATGAGCTATTGAAAGGGCTGCAGTTTCTTAACTGCTAACATCCTCAAATTAAAGCTGAAAGTCACCACTTTAATCTTAATGGCATGGTCTCATTTTAAATACAGTGTGCTGTAGTATAAAGCTAACGCAGCACTAGACTGGATTTTGGAGTGCGCAGTATGTCTGCGTGTTGCTCGTTGGAGCATTGCCGGGTTCTAATTCCCCTGCCGTTGTTTCAGGTGGCGCTCAGTCCGCACGCCGCGGCCGCGGAAGAGGAAACCGCAGCAGGGGCCGAGTGAACGTGCGCAGGGATGGCCCCATGAAGTTTGAAGAAGACTTCGACTTCGAGACCGCCAACGCGCAGTTCAACAAAGACGAGATCGACAAAGAGCTCCAGAACAAGCTCAAACTGAAAGGTACGGCTTCGACCCACTCGAATCATAACTTAGAAAAGGCCCAGTATGAAAGCTGCAGTTACCTTTGCACTTTATAAAATCCCTTATGTGATACTGCGGCGATGGACTCAGATATACACTGCTTTATGTGCATCTTCAAGGCCTCGCCGTTATGAGGTGACTCGGTCTTGAAAGTGTTTTTAACGGTTCACACAATTTCTTCAAATGCATGCGCAGATGACAAGACCGAAAAGGCGCAGAACGGAGAAGAACCCGCGGACTCCGAACACCCGCCCACCGAGGGGACCAATGAGGAGGAGGAGGCGGCCGTGATCAACACGTACTATGACAAGTCAAAGTCCTTCTTTGACAACCTGTCCTGCAGTGATTTGAGGTACCTCGCCGTGCCCACACTCGAAGTTGTCGTGCAGTTGTAGGACTTAAGCTTCCGGCTGTCTTCAGACTCCTCCATAAGATCATGTACGAACAGGAAGTAGAGTTTGAAGACTCAAGGGGGGATTTTATCACAGCGTCAGTAATGTGCTCGCACGTTAAACAGTAGAATTGGCGACATTATTTGCCGCTACGTATTCTCCTGTGCGTGTGATTGAATTACGATCAATGTTATGCCGGACTGCGATTCCGTGAGGGCTTTATTGAAAGAAATCACGGGGATCCGGTTTTTACTTTATACAATGAACAGAAGCCTTCATGTGTATTTAAACGTGTGACTTGTACGTGGTTAATTCACTGAAAGACTTTTGTTTTTATCCTTCTTTTTTTTTTTTTTTTTAGTAAACCAGGCGAACGAGGATTTTCAAAGTAAGTCACCTACTTTCTCAGCAAACTATCAGAATGAAAGTTAGAATGTGAATACGCCGATCGTTTTGCTGAGGGTACGTTTGTTACCCAAAAAATCCTGACTGGTGTTTGGTTTGGTGGTGTCAGGGAGCGACGGTCGACCTGGGCCGAAGAGAGGCGAATGAACTCGGAGACGTTCGGCATCCCCCTGAGGCACGGCCGAGGCCGCGGTGGTTACCGCGGCCGGGGCTTCATGGGGCCCCGCGGTGGGCGGGGGCGGCCGCTGAGCAGAGGCTCCTTCGCGCCGCCCCGGGGGGCCCCGCCCGGCTTCAGGGACGGCTTCAGAGGCGGCAGAGGAGGCCGGGATTTCTCCGATTTCGAATACAGGGTGAGTCTATGGGCTCTCATCGTTCAAGTGACACTTCGTCGCAGCGTGTGGGGGCGGGAGAGGAAGGCTGTTCTGAACTTTTGTCTTTTTCTTTCGCAGAAGGATAACAAAGTGGCTGCGTAGTACTGCAGCAGTGATCCACGAAGAATTGTAGCCCCCCCGCCCCCATCATGAAATTACTCCTTTTGGTCTCAACATTTGACAGAATGAAGAAATGCTCAGTCAGTCAAACGGGGGGTGAGAGTGCAGCTCCCTCTTCTCCACTTTGAGAATTAGGCTTTTATTTGTTGTCGTTGGGTTTTTTTTTTTTTGTCCTCCGTCACCAAGATTGACAAGAACGTGTGTAAATACCTTGCTTTGGAGTAATTCTGTATTTTTGAATCAATCCAGTTCATTTCTTACTGAGGTTGACTTTGATATTGAAATGCTACGTGTAACCCCACTGTTACTGTGAGCGGATCACACTTAATGTGAGCCATAGCTTTATTTTTTCCTCTTTTTTTTCTTCAGTTTTTGATATTCTGATGTACGTTGGCACCATAATTCACTGCATTGCCTGTTGCTCCATATGTTTCTCTGCTCAGACGTACTTAGTTTGGTTGCCATGTGTTCAGTATTTTTACCCAGTTTGCAGGAAAAGTTGTGTTTTTTTACATCCATTCATTCTCAATGAAGTAGTGAAATCAAAGCCAGCTGAAAGAAACAAAATCTGAAGTGAATATCATAATGAATGAATGTATATCTAGCTTATCTTCTGCTTAGTGCCCCCCCCCACCAGCAAATTGTGGCTTTCCAGACAGACTTTTTTTTAGTTTTAGTTTTTGTACAAGTGTGCATTCAGTGTTTCGACTCATTACATTAAACTTTAAGCCCTCAAACCTCCCACGTCAGACGAGTTGCGTCTCCGCTGGACGTCCGCAGGCGTCTGAAGTTGACACGGGGGTTCACAGCATTAGCTTCAGAAGTATTTGTAGTATTTGAGTTGTAGAGGTTTTATTTTTTTGAAAACCCATTGCTATGAATGCCTGTAGAAGTTCTCAAGAGAGGAAAGTCTCGAGTCGATTCAGTTAAAACCTGCAGTCAGAATGACCTTTTTGAAAAAGTTAGATTTGGATAATAAAAAATAAAATAAAAAGATCTGCTATTTTGCCAAAAAGAACGTAAACAGAAACATGGAAGTACGTGTTTCCTCATTCCCAGTACCTGTTAATTCTACCTTTCTATATCCAAAACAGGCCGAGCCATCTGTTTTTAAAGCACATTCATTCTTTTGGTTCCGAGCATCCTTTTTGAATCGTCTTACAGTTGCTGCGTTTTCTCCATCGTCTCCACCGTCAGCTGTTTCCGCTGCGAGTCGAAGGATTGTTCACTGAAAATGGGGAAACCTTGTAAATGGATGAATGATGTCTCAAACCATATGTTCAACACACAGTTTCTGATCGTTGTCGGCCCATTTGTAGCTCCTCCTCGTTGCATCGTTCTCTGGAGTGATTTTTTTTTTTTTACTGACTTGTGAACAAAGGGACAAAACTGGATGTGGTACCAGTTGTGTGGGGGGAGGTGGAGTTTTTTCCCCCCTTATTTGTTAGTACTTTAGGAACTTCAGAGTACTTTTTTGCCTTCAAAGTGATGAATATCTTACAGCTCTCCCTTTAACTTAAGGTTACCTTTTGACAGAAGTATTGATAGCACTACAGGGTGAAACTAGATCCTTCTCGGTAGCTGTGGTTGTTTAGAACAAAGCAGCTCAAGTCGAAAATGTGCTGTTTAACTGGATATTGCACAGGTTGCCGATCGCTGCACGATAGCCGCGGGAATAACTACATGGGCTTTCGCAATGACAAGCGATTATTGAATTTGAGACTAAAAATATTACCGAATTATTAAAAACTCACGTTTTCATATGTTTGTTACTCCTACTGGTCACTGGAATTGTAAACCAGGAATTGTTTTCTTGAATATCAGCAAAATTGAGTTTTTACATAAAATAAAGAATTGAACAATATCTGTCTTTTTCTTAATTTTCTTTATCCATCTGTTCCTGAATTATAACAGAAATGCTATTTCTGCGATGTACAGTGCACCCCTTCACTTGTTCCACGTTTTATGTTGCAGCCTTGGGCTAAAATCGCTCTCGATACCACAAATGTGTTAAACTGCCATCCTTTTCTGCAAACCCTGAAGCTCTGTCGGATGGGGAGAGCCATTTTCAGGTGCATGTCTTTGGCTCTGGTTGGGCCACTGCTGGCTGTGTGCGTAGAGCCAGAGTGAAGCTTCTGGACTAGGTTTGTCTTTAAGGATTTCTCTGTTCAGCTTTCCCTCAAACCCAGACCCGTCTCTGCTGCTGAAAAACCAGCCCACAGCATGACGCAGCCACCACCGTGCTTCACCTTTTATGCGTGGTGTTGCGGAGGTGACGAGCCATGCCTGGTTTCTCCCAGACATGACTTTTAGAATGAAGGCCTAACGGTTAAATCTTGGTTTCATCAGACCAGAGAATATTGTTTCTCACAGTCAAGAGACCTTTTAGGTGTTTTTTTTTTTTTTTATACGACTGCAACACTGAATGTGAAACAAGTGAAATATTTCTTTCAAGCTCATCGAAGTGGATAATCTGAGGGATGTAGGCAAAACGATTCTTCCCAGGTCCTGGGTCAGTTTTGACAGTTTGGCCTGATGGTGGCACAAGAGGACGGATCTCTTGAGTGTTCAAAATGCAGAATGTGCTGGTTATTTGAAGTATTTCCAGAGTATATGTAAACATTTTGGCCTGTGTGCGGTGCTTGCTGAAATGTCGGGGGGGTGTCACCTGAAACACTACGATTCATCCTCTGCAGACAATGAGCAGAGTTAAGATGGGACACGGTAGGTTAAATAAAATAATCATTATGAAAAAACACCCATCAAGTCTCCTTTTCACCATGTTGACATAATATTAACAATTTCCAAATAAAAGGCATCACTGATTTAAGAGTAAAGACAAACGGGTTACCTGAACGTTTTATTTTTAGTTCAGGGTTGCTATACCGTAGCTCTCCAGCAGGTGGCGGTGATACAAGAATGACGCGTCCCGCGATCAATAAGATCGACGAAGAAGACGAAGTGGCGGTTGGGAAAATAAAGCGCTCCGTAGTAAACAAAAACAAGTGGCTAACCAACTGCGATTACATAAACATGTCAATTGTCTTTGTGCCAAAGAAACTACGAGGGAAGGCGAAGATAAACCAAGAAACAATACAGAGGGTGAGACACCAGTAAAGGACGTTTAAGAAGCGGCTAGCTAGCGGTTAGCCCACATTCCCAATCATTAACATACGGTGCTAGCGTTAGCGGTTAGCCACTAGCTCTGCTACTTAGCACCAGTTTATCCTTTCAATCACTCTTTGTTTACACTCATGCATGCCGAACACCACCATTCATTTAGTACTGCAGTGCGTGAAAATGTCCGATGTTGCACACAGGGGCTTTATTGTTTCCATAGTTGGTTCAATCCTGCTTAAAAACAACAACATATTAGCTACTGTCTGTTAGCCAAATTGGCTCATCTTCTTTTGTCTTTTGCCCCAGTTGCTGGATGAAAACGACCAGCTAATTAGATGCATCACTGAATACATGCAGAAAGGACGAGCAGTGGAGTGTGTACAGTAAGTCATAAGAACCCTTTTGTTCATGCATCATACATTTCAGGTGGTTAGCACACTCTTGTGAGTTGTGTTGCGTGTCTCTTATCCACCGGGTGTCGTGTCATTTGTGCTTTTTCAAACAGATACCAACAGATCCTGCACCGCAACATAGTTTACCTGGCCACCATAGCTGATGCCAGCCCAGACAACACGCCTCCCTCTTCAAACGTAGATACAGCCACATAATGCACGAGTAACTATTGCAGAAATAATAGATTTAGCCGTGTTCCGTTGACTAGTTGCTTGTTCCTAACGCACCGTTATTGTTTGTTTCCAGTCGACATCTAACGCGACTCCAGGCTCTGCACCCAGTGTGAATGGACATGGAGGGAAATGACGATGGCAGCTTCTGTCAGTGGAGTTGGGATGATGTGTCAACTCTTTGACATCATGATGGATGAGAATGGTTTCATATTACAGGAAAAAAATATATATTTATTATAACTATTGTGTTCAGTAAAGTCACCAATGCCAGGAGGGTTTCTGGTCAGTAATGCTATATATTGAATTCTTAGATCATGTGGAAAAACTTTCAATTCCAATGTTTTTTTGTTGTATGATTTGAGCATTGCAAGTTGCATTACATATTGTATATTAAAATGTGTTCTCTTTTTTGAAAGTTCTGTTTTAAGTCATTTAGTTCAGTGACTACATTGTACCCTTGCACAGGATGCCCAATTAAGTGTTTCCAGTAGGAGCTGAAGTTAGTTTGTACATCTTTACATTCAAGGAAGAAAGCAGAAAAACTACAAAGACAGCGTTTTGAATTGCTAGTCATTTTTATTCGTTTTTTGCATTGCTGGTACACTTAGAAAGATTCAGTTGCCAGCTCAAGAGAACAATAAGCAACATAAGCCAAGCTGTCCCCCTTCATATCTTCTATCAGGGCAACAGGTTTTTATTATTATTTTTTTTACTTTTATAGAAGCCACTAGTAAACCATTTGACACAGCTGAGAAGCTAAAAGTTACAGTCCAAGGTCTGTAAGGATGTCTTTAAAAAATGCTGCAACAGTTGGGGAGAGAACACAGACAAAAAGCAACAAACCCTATATCTTGATTGTGCAAAGCACATTAACTATAAAAAGATATATATTTATATGTATATACAGCAAACAATTCTCTGTAAACATGTTAAGTATGTTAGTTTTCTGAAAACATGGTGTCATTTCATAAATACAGGCAACATTGGCATCCGCAAACATCACAAAGATAACATTCTGGACTTTTAAATACAGCCCATTGCCATAGAAACCGGAGAAACAAGGGCTCGAAAACACCCTCATCACACAATGTTTTAGTGTTTAACATGGCATATTTGGTAACCTTTATAGATGGATGGTGTTGTTCAACTCTGTAGGAAAAAAATGTGCTTTTTCACATATTGGGAGGTGGAAAATAATGTTTTATGTCATATGCCTACAAGAATACTAACATACAGTAATGGTATAACATGTAAGAAAATACAAAAATAAGATTAATACTGTCAATAATTGTACAAGAAAAATATTGTATTATTAAACAAAAGAAAAGTTAGGTTTTATGGGAGTTAGTGTCAATCTGGAGCAAACAACCGCCAATTAGAGAGGAGGAAACGAACACGCTTCCAGGTGTAAAGATGTTCCCCAATGCTCTCGTCCAATAGGGTGTGGAACTTCAAACATTACTCAATAATCTCAGACCGTCTTCTTTTCTCTTGAGCACCATTCGTCTTCTGAACAACGCTTTGGTTGGAAATAATATTCTGCAAGTGCTATCAATACCAACATGGCACATTGTTACTGCTATAATTCTTAACTCTGGTCAGTTGTTGAAAAAAGTAGTGTATTTCTCTCAAATTACACCTCTGCAGTGACTTACTATATTTATGCTGAGCCTGCTCAAAGCCTCTTAATAAAAAGAACTAAATATTTATATTTCAACTTCAGTATTTTACAAGCTATGAAACAGTAGATGGTAGCTGTATTCTGAGTCATCTTGCGTGAGATTTGGCAGTTACAGCTATGTAGACACAGTATATTTATTATGGGCAAAATGAGAGCATTTAAAGCCCCTGCCCCCTTGTAATTCCCCCCTCCCCCCCTCCTTTACACGCGTTCAGCTGCAGAAGCAAGTGGGCGACGGCCGTGCGCGTCTCCAGCTCTTGTCTGAGGAGACGTCAGCTCAACAGACAGAGAAACGACCACTAGGCTACCTGCTGCCAGCGTGACGCACGTGCCGCTCCTAGTTAAAACATGGCAGTTCAAAAAACTTCAAAATACGTCCTTTTTTTTTTCTTGTTTTGTTTTTCCCCAAATGGCGATGTTTAACATGGAAAAATATAGATACAAAAATGTTGAGCCAGTGTGTATACCCAATTTTGCCTCCGAGGCTTTGAAATCTTCCAATTCAGTGGGCGTGGACTGTAAAGGGCCGCAGCTCTGCCAACTCGGTGGCTCATCTAACAGAGCTTACGGCCCTCGGTGGCGCTTCACCGTGGACCTGTTTGACATTAGACTGTGATCAGTACTGGTGAAGGTAGGAGGGCCTGTGTTCATGTTTGAGAGGGAAGGATTTAAAGCCCTTGGTCATGGGTTTGTGTTGCTGCTGATGCTGTTGTTGCTGCTGCTGCTGCTGGGTGAAGGGAAAACCAGAGGAGATGCCGGTAGACGGGGAGCAGTCACTGGCAGTGGACCACACGGGGGACTGCAGCATCTGCATGGAGTCGCTCCACTGGGAGGAAGGGGGGATGTTCATCTGGTACAAGGAAGAGCTGGGATTGGGCATGGTGTGAGTGTGGGTGTGGGTGGAGTGCTGCCATGGCGCTTTGGGAGGCCAGGTTTTAGTTTTGCTGTCCTGTGGAACACAGCAATCAGCAACATTTGAAAAATGTCGATATCCAATCAGTGGGTCACTACGAGATCTTACCAAAATATTTAATCCCCACATTTTCTCCCTCATAAAAGCCTTTTTGGTTTATTTGTCAAAGGATTCTGGAGGTGCCCTACAGTTTCCATTTTTAATTAGTAGTCCCAATGCAGATGTAATTGTCACCTAGTTTGATCACACTAGTGACCCAACAAGACACGTACGTAAGGTTAAAACGGGTAAAAACGACCACCTTAACTAAAAAGTTCAAGCCAACTCAGATATGCAGGACAAAAAAAGTGTCAACATAAAATTTAGTTATAACATAAAAAAAATTGAAAAGGAAAAAAATCCACAAGGTGTTTGCAAAATGTGAACACTAGTAAACAAAGTAAATAAAAAAGCTCTAGACACCAGCGAGCTCGTACTTTACCTGGTTATCATCGCCGATGTGATGGAGTGGTGGTGAGGGCAGGGTGCACACCTCCGGCTCACCGCAGCTGTGTTTTCTGCCAACACAGAAGTTTACATTGAACCTCGTCAGCAATTGCATTCTGTATCGAGTGTAATGGAGAGGCGGTAGGTAGAAAAAAAAAAGGTGCACCTAAGCTCGCTCTTTTATGCAATAATTATCAAATGAATAAGAAAAATGAATGAACGGTGTGTTTTGGGACTCGCCTCCTTTGTTTAACCGCCGCTACGAGGTCCGGCCCGGAAAACATGGAGAACAGGCTGTCGCCGTTGGCCGAAGACGTCTCATCGCTGGAGCTGGCGGAGTCCCCCTGATTGGCTGACCAGCTGCTGTTCACGGCCTCCCTGAGGACACAAAAGAGCGGCAGTGTCTCTCAACAATGTGGTATTAAAAAAAAACAAACAGGGAGCACAGGGTTTAGATTCATTTGATGACGACGTATGATTTGTTGGGTTCAAAGACGTCCAAGTTTGGCTGACAGGTTTACGTCTTTGTTGCACGTAAATGTTGATTCTGTTGCATTCGATGACTGTATCAACACAGCAGCTTCTGCAGCATCTTTTGGCTCTATTTCACGCCAGGTGCTGTGGAAAAGTGCTTTATATATATATTCTCTAAGAATCCTGACGTTTGACTAAAACAAAAAAAAAACACTTGGAACTGGTTTGTATAGCAAAGTCCCGCACAGATACCCACCCCTCACTGTAGTACTCCGGGTGGGACCAGGTCCGGTGCTGCTCGTCGGGCATCGGCCAGTTGCTGCGTGGGTTGCTGGGGCGACGGATGTGCTGCACCTGCCGTTTCTGCTGCATGGCCTGGCTGACGCCGGCGACGTAGCGCGCAAACTCCGGGTCGGAGCCAACTGCACGTCGAGAAAAGAAGAAAAAAAAGAGGATAAACACGACGGTGAGTTTCTGACGCCCTCAGCTTTTCCCTTTCGCTCCCCGGAGCTCAATCCGTTTAGCCAGACTGTCTAGCGTAGCAGAAAACCCACAATGGCCGTAAGTCAGCTCCGCACAATAGGCCTCGGCTGCGATCAAAAGAGTCTGCTGCGCTGGAAAAACTGCAACCGACAGAGGCTAAAAGCATTAATCGTCAACTTAACAGCCACGGCCGCGTGCGGGGGGGGAGAACAGCCGCTCGCACTATCTGACCCGGCGTTGTCTGAAATCTGCTTGAAAGGTTTCAAGATAGTGGAAACATGATGCCACCTGTACTGTATGACATGTAAGCAGGGACGTCACTTATCACAGCTGCCGTTCCACTGTTTTGAGTGCAATGCTGTTGCCTTTGGAGCTCCGTGTAGCATTCCCTTAATGTTTCCATCAACTCGTGACTGCAAAACCAATTTTCTTTTATGGGACAATAAAGAATATGAATTTAGAGGAGTAACTTTGGTTATGGCCGACTGGATACCCACTGCAAGCGTCTTAATGGTTTCAGCTGGAATACGTGGTCACGGAGGGTTAATGAGGACCCCACCCCCCCCCACCCCCACCCCCCCACCTCGTTCTGAACATTTGCCTCCTGGTATAATGAATAATAACTGCATTGCAAGTCATAAAAACATCGCTAAGCTGCTTCTCCGAAGGTTTGTTTGATAATGAAACGATGGTGTCAGCAAAGCAGACATAACAGTCTGACTGAGGAGCATGGGAGGTCGAGACAGACACTCCTATTTGGACATCTCCTCATGACAAAACAGATGACTGGACACAACTTGCTAAAAATGGTGCCTTTACATAATTCCTGAAAGAAGAACAATAATAATCCAATTTATTTAGACTGGTTTAAATGTTTTTTAAGGATTTTTATCTTTTAACTTCCCAGAGTTTTGGGTAAAAACACAACTACTTTGCGTGAACATTTTGTGATGTGGATCTCACCTGCTGGGTCAAAGGGAAGCGTGTCTCCCAGGACCCCAAACAACCCTTCACTCTGGTCCCTGTTGGGCCAGGTGTTGTTGCGGGGCCCCTGTGGCTTCTGGCCCAGCATCTCTGACATGACACTGTCCATGTAGGTGCTGACCAGGCCCAGGCTGTACAGGTCCGAGCTCAGATCCGGCAGGCCGGGAGAGCCCCACTGCCCGATTGGCCCCAGGGGCGACAGCCCTGCCGGGGGGCCTTGCGGTGGAGGCTGTTGCCCAGAGGTGCCGAGCCACTTGCTCGCCACTCTTTGCTGCGGCAGGACCTGGGGCGGGGTCTGCTGAGGAGGTGGCTGCTGCTGACTGATCGGCTGCAGGAGGTGCTGGTAGTACTGCAGGGCCTGAGGGGAGGGCTGCTGAGGTGGAGGAGGGGGCTGCTGCTGCTGTTGTTGCTGCTGCGGAGGAGGGGGCTGTGGTTGTGGCTGCTGCTTCTGCACAGATGGTGGAGGCTGGGGCTGAGACTGAGCTGGGGGCTGTAGGGCACTGTGGGAGATGGACTGGGATGACGGCGGAGGTCCACTCGGGGGCTTCAGCTCCGCGGGGTTCGCCGACGCCACAGAGTTCCTCCTCTTGACCAGTGGCGAAGCCTGCTGGGATTTGCCCATGTTGAACCCTGAGAGAAAGTCGATGACGTCCTGCATCTCCTGGTCAGTGGGCAGGTTCATGCCCTGGTCATCAGACACCGAGCCGTTGGCCAGCTGGCTCTGCAGGGCGGAGTCGGGGGCGCAGGAGAGGCTGCTCATCTGCAGGATGCTCTGCAGCCTCCCGTCGCTGTGGCACGCGCTCTTGGCCTTGTCCTCGGAGCTACCGGTGGTCAGCATGCTGTGAGACGGGGTACTGGGGATGGAGTAACTGCCCCCACTGTTCGAGCTGGATGACACCTTCTTGGCGAACTTTGAAGTCAGCTTGGATATTGTTTTGGGCAGTCCGCTGGAGGTCTTGGAGCTGGTGCCTGGAGGCAGGTCTGCCTGGCCGCCGTAGTCTGGGCTCTCCCGCTGCAGCTGTATCTGAATAGTGGGTAAGGCTTGCTCTCTTTGGAAGGACAGATAAAGACAAGTACTTCATTATTTACTATTAAAAAGTATTTAATACAGTCAGTTGACTAATGGTGCTTTCACACCTGCAGGACCACCTCATTTGGTCTGGACCCACGTGGGGAAATCTAATTCCCGTGACTGCCCGAAGTTTATGAAGCACTTTAATGCTTCTAATGTGTATATTTATTGTCTCTGGTGTTGCAAACAGCCCACAAAGAGATAACTGATTCAGAGCTGCAACGATTAATCGACTAGTCGATCGAAAGAAAATTAATCGCAAACTATTTTGATAATCCGTTAATAGTTTGTGGCATTTTTCAAGCAAAAATGGGAAGATTTGCTGCTTTTTCTTGTCATTTATGATTATAAACGAAGAGTCTTTGGGTTTTGGACTGTTGGTTGGACAAAAGAAGCTATTTGAAGACGTCACTTTGGGCTCTGGGAAATTGTCATGAGCTTTTTTCATTCCCCCCGCCCCCTTTTTATAGACTAAACGCTTAATGTGAAAATAAATCAGCAGATTAATCAATAATGAAAGTAATCGTTGCAGCCCTAAAGTGATTATACGCATTAGTATTAATAGACTGCAAATCAACAATACAATACAACAGTCTTCTGAAGCGTATTACTGTTGCGTCACCGTCACACTTTTTAAAATGGACTTGAGCTGACAGAGAACACAGAGTTGGATACGACAAGCATACGTGTATCTATGATTACCAATCTACTGACAAATATATACATGGCTCACAAAGGTCAATTATGAAAAAGTTCACTTCCTGAACAGTTCACGATCAGAAGATGGATGGATGGACGTTTTGTTTCACGCCGCAAACGAACCGCACCAGAGTCCGCTTGGAATGTCGAGACCTTCCCTTTGGAAGCGGTCTCGTCCCTGTAGCAACTGGGTAAGCGCACCAGGGTCCCGTTTAACCAAATCAGACATGTTAAATGTGTAATCGTACTGAATCTCAACACTTAGTATTGCACATCTGTACAGGAAGCTGTTGGAAAATGAAGAGGTTTTTATTTAAACATTCACTCACTTTCTCTCCTTCCACCTGTTGATGTCAAACACTGCTGTGTAGAGCACGTCTACTAGACCAAGGTTCTTCTCGGGGTCCAAGCTCCGCTGGAGCAAGGACATAGTGGCTGGGTCCTCCTTCAGACACCTGAACATGTACACACACACACACACACACACACACGACAGGATAGGACATGAACTACACCTTCCAAGCCAAAGTCTTGCACATAAAAGCCCAGGTGCATTTGCTGAAGAGATTTGATATTCATAAACAGAAAAGAAGAGGCAAAAACTAAAAACAGCTCACAGGCTGATATTCATCGTGGCCCCCTGCCTGTACACACCACAGCTGCTGAGCGTTGGAAATCAAAACACACATACCTGGATAATAAGTCCAACACTGTCTAACCACAAAGGCAACTGGAATGAGCTTTATGAAAAGAAATGCTTTCCCTCTTCTCGAATAACCTGCTGCAACATCTTCCATTATATCCAACTTAACTGCTGCGAGAGGCAGTAATGTGCAGCACCTATATTACTGTACAATATGGTAAGCACCCAGCACAGAGCACAAAAAAACATTTCTATTCCAAGAGAGTGATAATGTCAGCACCGCGGTTTAATAATATACTACTGAAATATCATTAATGTTCACTGAATCAACAACATGCTGTCATTTTGTTCCCCAATATCTAGTTTTCTCTTCCGTCCCATCTCCGACTGTCTACATAACATTTACACTACCGTTCAAAAGTTTGGGGTCACCCAAACAATTTTGTGTTTTCCATGAAAAGTCACACTTATTCACCACCATACGTTGTGAAATGAATAGAAAATAGAGTCAAGACATT
>JAVQJL010022688.1:0-14050 GCA_036024295.1 Nannoperca obscura | reverse complement strand
TTATAGTTCACATTCCACTTTCTCACCTGATCACCTCTATCGTCAGAGCATGCCCCTGTCTGTCTCTCTGTCCTGCCTGCAGTGTGACCACATATCATTATTTTACCTAAAGAACAATGACCTTAATGATCATTTTAAATTAATACACAGAATATTCTGATTGTATTACTAGTTGTATTTACTTTAATGTTTTAATTATTTTGCTAGCTTTATAGTAAGTGCATAAACAACAGTGTACAATGTACAAACAGCTACATTTCGGTAGCTCATAACTTACTGTCTGAAATATAAACTTGTATGTCCTACTTTATAAGCTTTCTAAGCTTTTAAGGTAACCTTAGTTCCTCTGTTTTTTCTCTACTAACTTGACTCATACTGGCAAAAGTAATGATGTTCCCACACACCTCAGCTCTACTTTGTGTATCTTGTGTTAATTACTTTCCAACATGATGACTAACATGATGAACATGGTGAACATTATACCTGCTAATCAAGATGTTAGCATTGTCATTGTCAATCTTCTTACACCTCTTCCTAACATACCGTACGGCGAGCGAGAGAACTCTGGCAGATGCAGCACAAAGAAACTGTCCATATATACTCCGAGCTGCGTGAGGAAGGGAATACATCTTTTCCCATGTTGACTTGCTGATTGGAGGGAAAACGCAAACGTCTTGGACGTCAGCGTAGACTTTGACCAATGAAAAGAGGTTGGAGGTGGAGCAAGTATGCAAAACTTAGCAAAAAATAAAGCCAAGGCAAGCGGTTTTTCAAACAAGCAACACGTCGTTTAGCCTGTAGATGAAGTTCATATCAATAAATGACTTAGAGAATTTTTCAATTCTAAGACAATTGAAAAGTAAATAATGATTGAGTAGTTGAGGTCTAAATTGTGTTACAAGTCAATAAGCTAAATATATGAACAGCATTTTTCATATAAAATGCATTTTTCTTTCTCTCTGATTTTTGACCTCAAAGTGCTACCATTTTTCATTCTATACCACAATTAGGAAAATGGAAAAAAAATCAATATTTTTTCTCATGACTCTTCTTTATCCTAAAAATAACTTAATAAAATGTTTCATGATGTCAGTTTTAGCATCACACACAAAAGAAAAAAAGAAATGTGGATTGTGGAAAAGGGGCTACATACATTCTGTGTGTTCAGCATTTGTTGGCATAGCAACATACAGCACAACCTGTACTCTGAGGGTGTAATCTATCGTTTGGCAGTGTGTGACATGGCTTCTACAATGTATGGCAGGTTTGAGTGTTACACTTGGGAGTGCGTGAGTGGGAGTATTAGGACAGGAGTTTAAGAGGGCGCAGAGGTATGATTGTATCTTTGTGAGTGAGCGTCTGATTTTTATCAAAGCACGGTAACAAGCATGTTCTGTTGTCTGCAATTGTACACATTGTAGTGTAGCAGCCAGGAGAAAGATCTTTCTCTTGTATGTGTGTGTAGGCATTTGGTGGATACACGCATGTGTGTGTGTGTGTGTGGGGGGGGGGGGCATTGTGAGAGGAGCTGGCAGCCTCCTCTCTCCTCTTCTCTCCTGCAGTAATCAGTAAGAGTGGAGGCCTGGCCTTCTCTACCTCTCCCTGTGCCTGTGGTTTGTTCACATACCGTCTCAGCCGAGCGGGTAGGAATGTGTGTGTGTGTGTGTGTGTGTGTGTGTGTAAGCGTTTCTACGTGTTCTTATGTGTCATACAGACTGTGTGCACAGTAACGTGTGCATCTTTGTGTGTGTGTGTGTGAGAGAGAGAGATTTAGTGTGTTTGCGTGTAAGAATAGGGGGTGGGGGTTGAAGAGGCCCTGTAAGGGAGAAGACAGAAAACCTGAAGGTAGTTAGTTGGCCTTTTCCTTGCAGGAAGCAGCACATGATACACATGAATTCAAACCAGCCTATTGTGTGAAGTGCATGCATATCGTATAAATATAATAAACATTTAATCAAACTGTACTGCATGTCAGCTGAATGTCAGGCTGATATTTTAATCTTTAAAAAAGAAAAATATTGAAAACAGACCTGAATTTTCCATCAGGCTTCTTGTACAACATGTCAGTCTGTTGTATTGAAGAAATGCAGCTGGAGAAGTGTCGTCTGTTTTGGCTTCGTTCACCAGAACGTGAAGCAGACACACAACAAGCCTGTGAGCAGTGCTGTTTCACAGTCAGATGCGGGCAGAAGAGGACAGAGGAAAGCATTATAACGCCGCTGTTTATGCCTTTTCCCAGACAGTCTGGTGACTTGGTGAGCCTCTCTGCTGGTTCCCAGAAACGCTTACACACATACACTCAATCTGTCCTGCTACACACATCATGGACACACACATGCTACCACATCTCTCTCTCTTTTTCTCTCTTTTGGTCATACACACATATGCACACACACACACACACACACACACACACACACACACACACACACACTCCCCTACTATCAAGTTCATTAATTAATTGTGGCTCCCAAACAAGGCACAAGGCAGAGTTTATATTACATGGGTTTTGAATTATCCCTCAGCTGATATAATCACAATGTGATGAGAGGTTGTGATGACACATGAACAAGGAACATTTGGTGCCTTTCCAAAATATGTCACTGTTACGATAACCCACTTACCACAATGTTATGATGACTTTGCAGTCATGGTAAAAATGCCTAGCATGTTTCAGTAGCATTCATTCTATTTTGCTCTATTCTATTACACCGTTTAATTAAACTCTGACCTCATTACCTGAAAATGTTTGGCTCGGCTCGTGAGTTTATTGTGTTTGGTGGTTATTCTGCTTTACAAGGCAGCCTGCAGTGCAGTAGCCTGTGATGTCATCAAGAAACACTTCTTGGAGCCGGTCCATCACCTGTGACTTGTCCAAACATGACTAGATGCCGTGCCATTTGCCAAGATGATTTTCCAGATATGTAACTGACTTATGTCACCAAAGACATGTACAGCTATGATGAGATCAGCTAGTGAAAGCATTCAGACAAATTGTTTCTATGTGGTATTAACCCTGTGGAATCACTCCAATCAGACAGCACACAATCACCAGTTTGTGATCAACTTCTCTTCTCAGAAATAAATGGGAATTTAGTTTCTAATAATTTAACATGTTAAGCAGCAAACTAGGAAAGCTCAAATTGCTTTTTGTAATGTAGCCTTCATTGTTCACAGGCAGGTCCAGGAAGTGGACACTAAGATCTGATTGGCCACCCCAGGTGCTAAATGCCCCATTATGCTAAACTACTGGCTATTTGTCATGAGAACTTTCGTCACGACAATTTGTATTTGTTGTGGTATTGTACATTTGATATTTTGCACAGTTTTGTCAAAACAATATTTTTTCCACACATGCTTATTTTTTATTATTTGCTACTTTATACTTTTACTTAATATTTTGTTGGAGGTACAATTTATTTTAGAGGACTTTCTTTGTTACGTACATTTAGGTATAAATAAAAAAGTCTGAGGGAGGATTTGATCCCATGTCTCCATAGGTCAGCGTCCTTCTCCACTGGACCATCTTCAGTACCGATGAACACAACCATCCAGAGAGAGAAAGATCAGTCCAGAGAGGAATCTGCAGGAAATTCACCTCCATCAATCTCAAGAGAAAACTTTGGCTAGATGGACTTTCTAACACTTTTCTTGTGGCCAGGACTCCTGTTTTATGCCTGGATTCAAATCCAGGGATGGCAGAATGTGGTCTTACTGCTGTTTCTTTTTTATTCCAACGGAAGAAAGGAATTGAATTCACAACTTCTCTGTCACCAAACCTGCTTCTGAACCAGCAGAACTACCAGAACTTTCTGATCAGATCAGCAGATAATTAAATTTGGTGTTCAGAAAAAGAAAATGAAGATAATTCTGCAGAAATCAACCTTCATCAACCCGTGTGCACGAGTGTGTGTAAGTGGGAACGTACGCACACATTCATATACTTCATGCCACCCCTGCACCCTTCACCCCCCGAATTTTACTGTTACAAATACTGGTGTGACTGGGCCACATACATGACAAACACACACACCTAACGTACATATTTACCCAGTATCTGCACACTGTTTCTGTAATAGGATAAATTCATATCAGATTTCACAGGCTGTTATTAAACTGTCAATGGACAAACTCCTGAGATGTTGATAGCATCACAGATTTGCATATTTCTCTGTCACATTCTAGTAGCTTTGAGAGAAAGTTGTTAGTACTTTCACATGCTTAGGTAGGATTCAAAGATTTGCATATTAAATTAGTATTAGTGTCACATTGTCTGTGGTTTAGTTACAATAAGAAGAAGAGCACCAACTCTCCTGTACAAACCATGTGCAACAACCAGGGTCGGCCATAGCCATTTTGCTGCCCTAGGTGATATTAGGATTAGGATTTATAATGCAAATGATGATAACATAGCAGTGTATTATCAATTACACAGAGAACACAAATAACTGGTTTAACTTACATGCTTCAGCTTCAGACTCAGATAGTGTAGATCCAGTAGATAGGGGTTTCAAATTTCCTGAGTGCACCTGGACAGTTATAGAGTAGATATTAGCCTATTACAAGCAAAACATGTAACTGCAGAGTAGGACACTACAATCTAGATAGCATCAGCCATCATTAGTTCATTTAAGTTCACGCAAAATTTCAGCACAATGAATGTCTTACATTATAGACAGGAGCAGTTATCCAGATGAGTGGGCATAGCTACTTGCTTTCCATTCAAATGTATTTACATATCCTTCAATCTGTATCTGAGAGTCTAGAAGCTATCACAGCATCATTAGCATTAGTGTTACTGCTACTCAACTAGCTACTAACATACTTTATGTCTACACACAAAACAACGTTTTAATGTTAAAACATGATACCTTTATATTTGGCTTTTTTTCCCTCTTTCCTAGGTTTTCTTACTTGAAAACCTGAAGGCTTGGAGCTTGTCATTATGAGCTAAATAGTTTAGTTTATCTTGATGCTTTCATGAAATCACAATATGTGCTTTTTGACCACTGCTCATTATTCAGGGATTTTGGCTGTGTACAGATCCGCCTGTCAGTGTACCAGCCACAGGGGAGTCAGGCCGATGAAAATTTGTGAGAAAAAATAAGCCGCTTCAGGGGTGCCGGGTGCAAAGTGTATATCTTTCTTTATTTGTTGTCGCATGCAAGGGAAATGAGGAAGGGCACCCATTGGCACATTTCTATTTATCTTCAACTACAATTTTTTTTTTTTTGAGGGTGACCATTGCCCCCCCAGGAAATCTAGTTCACCTATGCCAAGGGCCAGCTCTGGCAACAACGATCCAGCAGAAAAGCAACACTTGTCGCTACTCAAGTGGGGTGGCAGCAGCCAGGTCAACTGGAATATAATGTCAAATCTATAATTCAGTGTAAAGCATGGCTGGATTATTAGACGAGAGCTAGAGACAACAAAATCGGGCAAGAGAAATGACAGGAGAGTGAACTTCATAAAACATCTATTATGTATCCTATTAAAGAGTTAAGTAAAGTCGAGTTAATTTAATTTAGTGAGAAATGTGAATGTGAACAACTTGCAACACCCTTTATACTTTGAGGGCGTTCAGTCTGAAAACATGCATTGATGGGGGTGTGTTGTTTCAGGTACAGGTGAGATGGTGAAATATGATTTGAGTAACAGATGAATGTGCTTGAAGGCTTATCAGATACAAAAACACAGTCTATAGTTCTATGAAACTGGATTTTACAACTGTGGAAAGTTATCGGTGTTAATCATTTTATCTTTTATCATTTTATTGCCAGGTAAATGGTAGAAATATGACGTACACGTTACAAAATATTCTACCAGGAATGTGCACTTTGTATTTGATTGTCAGCCGTGCCGGATGATACTGTATTGTGGCAAAAGCTGAGCCTGGTGCAACTTCTTGTGGTTTTGCCAGAGCTGATCAGCATTGGCACTTTCCAATGCATTGATGGACCCGTCCAACTGAAATGAATGAATGAGGTTCTATCTGAACCTGGCCTTAGTCTTTCGAATCAGATTAAGGAAAAAATCCTCAAAAACGATTTAGAATTAAATGGAAAATGTTTGGAGAGCAACTTACTGTAACACCCCGGTTTAGTTTACATATTCAAAAAATGCAGACAAACCCCAGATCCCTAAGGAGGATGCATATTAACCACAAGCACTTAGTTCAACATTTTTGGATGTCTTGAAACTAAACTGCCCAGATCAGACTGAAAGTGACATCCAAGACAACGTCACAGACATTTCTCTAGAAAAAGGCAAAGAATTTGGGACTAGAATTAGCTGATATTAGCTGATAAAGTGACTTTATGTTACCAACTCAGAAAAGTAGATTTGCTTTAACTCTCTGCAAAAGGAAAAAAGTGATAGATTTCCCTCCGTGACATCCCTTCCATATGTAATGGAAACTTACCTAACCACCTTTCTATTGCTTGTAATGATTTCTCTGGTTAATGATTACAGGACTTCAGGCTGCATTTAAATGAAGCTGTTTGTGACCCACACTGACCTCCCCACCTCAACCTGCTGCCACACACAAATGTACAGAGCTTAACTTAAAAGGACAGTACAATATGCTCCGGTCTCTCTGTCTCTCTCCTCTCTGAGCTCATCCTAAGCCACCGCCCAGTCTAATTCCAGCCTGCATCTCAGTGCCTGGAAAAAAAAGGAAAACACAGTCATAAACATGCCAGATTAGGTCTGAGTTGGTTTCATAACCACTCCATGACCTCTTTATTCTCCCCTCTTTCTCTTTCTCTTTCCCTTTCTGTCTCTCTCATTCTTTCTCTCTTTCCTCCCTGCACCCTCTCCTTCTCATCTCGCTGCTCTTCACTTTCTGCAGACCAATCTGTCCTCTATTTGGCTTCGCTCTCTTTTCCAATCTTCCCTATCCCCCGCTCTCTTTTTATGTTCTCTATCTTCACACTCTTTCGCCCACTTTATAAGGTCCCGCTGTACCTCTAAACTTCACAAGTCCTGCGCTCCTTGTATTTCCCTTTTTCCTTTTCTCAGTCTTTTCTTTTTCTTTTTTCTCCACCACACTCGCACAGAATTTATATTTTCCATTTTCTGTGCTACAGCCATCTTAGTCACCAACTCTCAGCAGACCGGTGTCTCAACATGGCAAAAAGACATTTCATAACAACACCTAAAGCCAAGTCAATGTATAAATGACTTACAGTAACCATAAAAAGAAAGTGAGTGATGAAAATAGCATTGTGGTGCAGTGTCCTGGTGGAAGAGTGAAGAAAACACAATGCGCTTGCAGAGTTACAGTAAATCCTATGCATTATATTTTTTGTTTGTTGTTTTGTTTTTTGTTGTCTCTCTTTTGTTCTGTTTCTCAAAACTTAACACAAATTTGGTCAAAAGGTTCTTCGTACATCATACCAGTTTCCTACAGCAGGTATTTGGGTGAAAACCAGGATTCCACCAGTCCATCGAGGACACCAGTGTGTTTGTTTGAATGAAGACAAAACTTACAAGACAGTTTGTCGTATTCACACCACTCAACAGTCCAGGAAGTCCATCTGTTGATTCCTGCATGAACCTGCACGTCACAGACAGCTCCCACCCAGGGTGCACATGGAAAAACTAATATTTTAGCTACTACTGGTGCAATAATGGCCCTGACCCAGGATCCAGGTCATTCTGCTTCTCATGTTTTGACTGCTCTTTCTCTCTCGGAGAGTTCTCCTCTGAACACCTCAGTTAATTATCTTCTGATCTGATGTAGCCCAGACATTTTTGGTAGTTCTGCTGGTTCAGGAGCAGGTTTGGTAACAGAGAAGATGTGGATTCAAATCCTTTTTGTCCCTTGGAATAAAAAAGAAAAAGCAGTTGCACTATCTTCTCCCAAACATGGATTTAGATCATCATCTGATCACTAGACCATTTCAGGGAACCAATCCGCTCAAGACAGCTCAACAACAAAATAATTATAAACTCAAAATCCAGAAAGTCCTCCATTCAATGCTTTCTCTCTCGATTGATGGAGGTGAATTTCCTGCAGATTCCTCCCTCGGACTACCTGAGGTGTGTGTGTTCAAAATACCAAGAATATTTAAAAACTCTCTAAAATCAACTAAAAACATTAAAACCATCCAAAATCACTTTGTGCTCATTTTCCACCCTTGTCCGACTTCAACACAGCTGCTCTTCAAGGGAACAAAGAACAGTAAGTCCAGGTGGGGAGGGGTGGGACGGCGGTATACGAAGGTATATTTCATCTGTCATCAAGTTCCCCAACTGTATGTTAATACAATACTAAATACTCTTTTGTGGGAGCTCTCATTCAGATATTTGTTCTCATGTTTTTGCATAGGCCAGCTAAATCAACCCATTACTTCTGGGAGAACATGTTTCTAAAATTAGGATCTGACATTTAGTTTTAAGATTAGTTGTTCTTTTCATAATATAGCTCCAAGCAATGTTTGTGATTATATTTTTGAAGATATTCATGTAAGAATGTATTTTCTTGTCCTTCTTATCTTTCATTCATTCATTTCTTTTACATACTAAAACCTGTTCAAAGTTGAGGGAGTCTGGATCCAATCTAAAGATGGGACATTTCACCAGTCCATCAGACACCAATCTAACCCAAATTAATGCGACTATATTAGTTATCAACATAACATAAATACTCCAATCAAAAAACATGTTGTAATTCCAGACTCACAAGCTGCTCAGGATGAACCAACCAACTCTTGTTCCCTCTGAGTTTCACTGTGAGGAAATAAGAGATACAACCAAATAAATGAAACCATACAGTGCAGCCTAGGACAAAATAGATCAACTAATCTATATTTGGGCCACAGGACAGCATGTACAGTATCAACACTCTTAAAAGAGAAAATTAAAATGTACTCTGTGCTGTGCACTATTTCATATTTTTTATATGGAAACTATGTTTCAAATCTGCATGTTTATAGAAGAAGTATGTATGCAATATACAGTGTATATTACATATTATCATGAGCATATGTGGAATTTCACAATCTAAGCCATCTGCATGAAAACATATTGCATCACACAAGTTTACTACACTGGCAAATATTTTACTACTGGGACAAATACATTGAGGAATTCTTGTGTGTATGTTTTTTAAAGCCCAAACTCTGCTTTAGGAATGATCTTGAATGATTTATTGGCCGTAAAATTCATTGATCACAGCTTTTTAGAAACATATAATCTAACTCTGAAAACTAACAGCATGGCCGCCAGGCAAGTTTGTGGCCAAATATTCTGTAATCTGTTGTGGTAATTTAATTAGTCAAGAAAGAATGTGATTAATCAAATCAATTAGATTGTACTATGAAAACATAAATCATGTTTCCCCAGTCTCATTATCAACCTCGGGTGGATGTGTGAGTGTGTGTGTGTGTGTGTGTGCGCGTGCGTGCGCGTGTGTGTGTGTGAGTGTGTGTGTGTGTGTGTGTGTGTGAGTGTGTGTCTCAATGTGGCAATGTGTCCAGGTGTGACAGTGAGAAATGTGGGTCTATCCTTCAGCAGCAACCATTTTATCTACAGATGGTAGCTGTCTGTGTGTGAATGCGTGTTTGTGTGCATGTATGTATGTATGTGTGTGTGCATGTTGGCGTGTACTGCTAGAGCACAGGAGAGAGTAGCTGGAGAGGAGAAAAAGAGGGATAAGCATTTGCAGGCTGCAATTATGGGTAATTTTCCAACAGCAGCAAAATTAAAGCTCCCCAAAACAAAACAAAGAGGGCAAATTTACTCCCTGGACGAGTCTGTCACTGATGCACACAACAGAGAGAGAGAGAGAGAGAGAGAGAGAGAGAAAGAGAGAGAGAGAGAAAGAGAGAGATGACTGTTATACATACAAAGCTTCAGGCACCATCTATAATACAAATATTGACAAGTGATGTCCGTCATGAGTCAGTTTGGTTTGCACAGGCAACTTCCTCATCTCTTTCCCTTGGCTCCTGACAGGGAGGAGCCTTATTTGATCGCTATGGCGTCACCATACTGATTTGTGCTACATTAATACGACCACACACGTCCTGCATGCTTGTGGTTGTATGTTGAGTGCATATTCAGATTAGACCTGTAGTGTGCATCCACCTCTAACAGGTCGAATACTTACCTTGTGTGTACACTTGGGTGTGTATGCTAGCTCAATGGTTTTTTTTCTCAAAACCCTGTTGATGTGTAGACTATGGAACAAGCTGAAAACACAACATTTACAAATACAGAGCCAAAGTGAATCTGTGACTTCCAGGTCCTGATCCAAAAGTAATTTATTATAACGCACATTTAAAAAACTCCAACCTTGTGCAATATGTCATGTCCTTCACTCAGCACGTCTACATGCTAATGGTAAATTTGTCCCAAAAAAACTATCTTTATTTAATAGTCTGTTTTTAGCGTCCGATAACAAACACTAGTTCCCATTAGCGCTAGATATTTACGAGTAAAATGACCCCAGCTCAACAGAAGAGGCAAGTCTATGGCTGCATCTCATTCAGACGTTTGTAATAACAGCAGGACAGAGAGAAACGAACTGTGCTAAAGAGTAACAAAAACAACACTGGAAGTTAGCGTTATTGGAATTTATAGACATGGAAGAAACCAAGTTCCAATGATATAAGTACTCATGCTGCTATAATGCCTGCCTCACCTACCTGTTAGCCTTTGTGCCAAATTTTTGTAATTAAAATTACTGAACTGCATCTGCTCTGCCTCGGTTATCTGAATATGGGTCCAATTCCCCAGGTTCCTTGTTATCCTGCTTGCATAATGGTGACCCAATAGTCATTCTACCTTTTTGTTCAGTTTTTGTCTCCACCAACTGCTAAAGGTAAATATGTGGATCCTTAGCTGCTAAATGTTTGATTACTCACTAACTTTGTCTATCTGCTATTTGGAGCTTTGCATAGCATACAGTGAGTCTATCAGGGTTTTTTTGTTTTAGTTTTTTCTGGAAACGAGCTTGATTAAAGCAAAAATTGTGGACCATGTAACCAAAACAATGCACTCTGCACACTGCAGAGTCGGGTAATAATTTTGTGGGTTTGTAGCTACTGGTGATGTTTTTCACACTTTCATTTAATCCACTGTTAATATAGATAATATTGATGGATCCATATGTGATGTTTTCATCTGTGCAAGCGTTGGTTGTGGACGACAGCAACATTTGATTAAGGGGTGCAAACAATATACTAAATGTAAATAGTTTTGTCTTCCAAATGTAGATACATTTAGTCAAGTTCTCACAAGCCAGCACTGAGAAAGAGGAGTAACAGAGGGTGAAGTCGGGTAGGTGTGACTCATCCTGTTCTGAGAATCACCAGAGCTGAAATTATAAGCTGGTATGCATATCAATGAGAACTGAGCTACCATGACAACTCCCAATAATATGAATATTCCTCACAACATGTATACCTTTTTTTAAAAACTCAATTAGTTTTCACACTTTGTTGGTGGGGAGCGCATCAGCATTTTACACAAGCTCTGGATATATAGCAGTGTGAAACGTTAGTATTCTTACAGCAGTGTTTTCAGTGAAACATCCCTTTAATGCCGTGTGTGTCTCCCAGAGCGAGGTGATAGCAGAGAGCAGCTACGGTGCAGAATAGGGGTTAATTAACTAAACCTCACAGTGTCACTGCGCATCTCCTCTCCTTTCCTTTCCTTCCTTTTCTCTCCTCTCCTCACGTTCCCAGGGCCACTTTTATAGTTGGTGTTGTTTCCAATGACACCCAAACGACCATCATTAAAAGCCAGCCAGCATATAGCCCTTAGCAGAGTAATCCCATCAAAAGGAAACAGGGTAACAACCTCTGTCTAATCCTTCATTAGCCTGGCTCCTCCCCTCACCCCCCCTCCCACCCCCCCACCCCACCAATTAGCTTAGCACTAACGAGTCGCCAGAGGTAGCTATAGTTCATCTCTGCTGCTACAACTCATGTTAAAGTTCAAAAACGCTGCTGGAACAGTGGCATGAATCTATGTCTATTACTCGGTATCACATACTCCCCAACCAGCCCTGGTAATGACAACTGGAACAAATTACCTTTTCAATTTTAGAAATTATCATCGCAATCAAAAATGAAGTTGCTCTGTTATCAATCAATCTTAAGTATCCAGCGGAATTATTTCAAACTAGAGTTTAGATGAGAAATTATATATAATATATATTCTATTTATCATTTACAAGGAAACACAGGAGTTCAATTGTTAATCTGAATTCCAAAAACAAGACATGATGCTGTTGCCAGTATTTGAACAGGTATCAACAAATTACAGCTGTTTGAAATGTATGGTTTAATAATTGCGTTTTAAAGTGTAACATGTAATGAGTAATATGCTAGCAGCATGGCTCTATGAATGGGATAGTCAGTTGGCCCACGGCTTTGGTCCAGACTGAAATACTTTACAAACTGTGGGATGGGTTGCTATGACATTTTTAAAACATTCATGGCACTCCGAAGATGAAGTCTGGGTGCCATGAACCTCTGACTTTTCCTTTACCATCATCATGTGGTTACATTGATTTTGGATGGAAGGATTGCCTTTTAAATTTTCTATTTGTCTCTCTCGGGATGAATTGTAACTTAAGTGTTCCCTTAACTTTTCATCTAGCACGATCCTCAGGTCACAATTTGCATTTGACCAATGCTTTGGTGTATATCCAAATAAGTTGATTTGCTGCGTTCACTGTATCTGGAATGAGAGCTACAAAGATCTTGCAGTAATTAATTATCAGTGCGGCAAACAATAAAGTCGGATCTGTTGATACAGAAGCTGAAAACTATGAGAACTGTTCATTGTGGGCCCAGCCAATAGAACCACTGGCTTGTTTAGACAGCACACAAAACATAATCACACACACAGTGGCGCCATAAAGAACAGGTTGGACTTGTATGGCGTCCTGAGTGTAACAAGTGAATGTTAACTTCAGTGTCGATTAGATGGGAATTAAAGAAGTCTTTCAGACAGGCCTATGTTTGAATATTAGTCACAATGTATTTGTGTGTGTCTGTGTCAATATACAGTCATGGAAATACAACTTGTCATCAAATGAGTTCAAGCAAAGGGGAAAACATGAAGTGGAGCCAACAGTTTCAATGGCTGGCAACAGCAGAGAAATAATAATACTCCTTGCGTGCACATGTATAGTTATGAGCTTCAATACAGTATTTACAGAGCCATCTCATTGAAAAACATAACTGATTTAGTATGTGCATATTCTCCTGAATATTCCCAAACTATTCTATTTATTGCATAAATACATTTGTTTAGAAACATATTGAAAGTTAATGAGCGGAAATATATACCGAGTGATGTAAAATAGGAAACAGCTTTTATTATTTCATAAAAGCTAATAACTAAAATAATTTAGCTAATAAAAAATTATAACAGAATTGGTACACTAAACTCAGGAAAGTTGTGACGTAAAAACAGTAAGGTATAAGTCAGAGACATGCACAGTGTGTGTATGTGTTTGTACTTGATGAAACCCTATCAAGGCAAGGAGCGTACAGTGGTTTGCCAGTATCATTTAATTTAATGCAACATTATTGAAAAATAATCTGTGGTAAGTGGTAATTGTGGTGTTTTTTAACTTTCCATAGCCGTTTTCCCACTTTGATGTCTGTTTCTTTCTTTTTATTGAAGTTTGAGTCTCTGAAGCTGGCATTATTTCCTCAGCCCCGTTAATACTTGGACCTTAAATGCATCTTGAGTTAACGGATCACAAGTGAGCAGGACAAAGTACAGATGCATCCAAAAGAAACTGTACCACTTTTTTGGACACAAAAGTTAAGGTGACACCAAAATTTCTATTATTCTCTGTCAACACAGAAGAGCAGATGTTCTTTGTCATGCAAACCCCCAAAACCAAGTGTGCTGGGTTGAACCAGGGATGTCTCCAACTTGTAATTGCCATTTATAATAGAATATTTGTATATACACTACCGTTCAAAAGTTTGGGGTCACATTGAAATGTCCTTATTTTTGAAGGAAAAGCACTGTACTTTTCAATGAAGATGACTTTAAACTAGTCTTAACTTTAAAGAAA
>JAVQJL010022686.1:0-10565 GCA_036024295.1 Nannoperca obscura | reverse complement strand
GTTCCCTTTTAAGTTGTGTATTTTGTGTTTATTAAAGTAGTTTAGTTGATCCCGTCCTGCGTTTTGGTCTGCTTCTGGGTCCTACCTCACTTGACCCTTGCCACGAACCCTGACAGTTTCACTAATATTTTTTCCTTCTGAATCCTGACTGCACTCTTTGTCACTTCAAATCTCAAGTTAATTTAGTGGCAGCATGTGAAACCTGAGTTTAGAAGTAATGTGGCACACGTTTAGATCACAGGAAATCAACATGCATCTGAGCTCTTCAAGTAGATATTGAACGCTGATAGAGGTTAAGCAATCAATAGTTAAAACATTAGGACCATGCTGCCAGAAGATGGAGTCATTTTACATTAAATAAGTCAGGAGCGCCGACACAGATCGTGTAAATCCACCATCCTGTTCAGGCAGAGTGCTGATGCTATAGGCTTGTCAGTAGCAATGGTGATGTAGCCAGGATCCTTTGAAGTTTAACATAATGTATTCAGTGGCTTCTGTATCCTCCTTGTACTAATGATGTAGCACCAGTTGGTAGAACAGGTTTGTGAAACATGGACAGACTTGTCCCGTACTGTTGTTTGTTAGAACAAATGCCCCATGGAGACTGTTAACCAGACCTGTTATACAGCGTGGGAAACACACTACAAGCCTTTCACATGTTTGTATGAATCCTTTCCTGGCTTTTGTTGACTTTTTCTCAAACTTGATATATTTACACATGTTGCTTTTCAGGTATTAAATATAATTACTCAATGAATCAATACATCAAATACACCGTATAAATGTATGCACTAATGTCATCTGTTGAGTGTGGAGGTACCTTAAAAAGGATAATAATAATAATAATATAATAATAAAATAAATCAAATATGATCCTTTTTTATTTCACTGTGTTGCTGTCAGTCAACAAAGGTTATTCTTAAGAAGACCAGGGAAAGTCCATTGAACACCTGTTACAATGGACTTCCCCTACCACCATGACATAACAAAGCAAAGAGAAATGAAAACATCACAAACACAATTATCAGCCCTGAACAACTGAACCACAAATCCCATTTCACTTGTACTTTAGCCAGGTTCACGTGCAGGGCAAGCTTGGCCTCTTTGCTGAAGTTCTGTTTTTGTTTTGCTGAACCAGAAACTAATCTGCTGAGTACTGAGGACGTACCACCACTTGGTAGGAGAACAGGTTTGAGCGGCATTGATAGACTTGTCCGGCGCTGCTTGGAACAAATGCAAGATTCTCACCATCAACAGCATTAAATTCATCAACGTGGACCACATTCCTCCCTTCACACATCACAACAAGCCTGTTGCTGTAATGAATACGCCCCTCCATCTCATTGGGTAGCTCACTTTTCTTTTCCTCAATCTTCAAACTAACAGCTGGTAAAGAAGGGCAACTGACACTTTCACTTGAGCAATCTTCATCACGGATATATAACCTTGTTTTCCAGCTCATGTTGTGTAAAGCAAAGTAGGCACTGTTATGAACAAATGTTTGGAAAACAGATGTCAGACTATTGTTGTATAACCCCAAATCCTTTGCTTTGATAACGTGGTATCTGAAGGTAAAGCTCCATGGCACGCCAGTGTAAATCCTGGAGGTGTAGACATTTTGTTGTTCCCTCAGGTCATTGAGTAACGTCGTGAATGGCAGGGCATTAAACTGAAACCCCTGCAACTTGCCGGCATGGTACAGTGAGCCATTAAGTTTGTATAAGTCCTCAACTGGTATCATTGGGAAACGGACGAGTTTCAGAAGGGTCTCAGGAATAGTTGTGTTTCCTTGGGCTGCCGCCCATTTCTCCAGTCCCTTCAGGATGAAGGTTTCATTACGTACCACAAGGTCTGAGCGAGACAGAAGAGTTTTGACCAGATCAAATGGAAGAGTTGTCCAGGCTGGGGAACGGATCAGCGCCTCACAGTTCCACGCCAGGTAGCGAATGTACATTTCCTGTAGCGTCTCGCCACCTGTAAAACCTGCATATTCAAAGAAAGAGCCCTGACCCTGGAAAGTGGGATCCTCTGGAAGGAACTGACTGAAAATATCCGGAGCCTCATTCTGAAGCTCTGTCAGACCCCAGTTGGATGCCATCTTGAGAATGCAGTAGGCAGAGGATAGCGTGACTTTAATCTTTCTTGTGTAGAAGTATCTGAAATGTAACCATTTTCATTAGCAGGGTTCAGCTATTTCTAACTCAGTGCATACAGGTAGACAGAAAGTGACTACAAATCAGCTGCGAGTGGTACAGGTTTACGTGACAAAGCAGGTGACAAATACGTGGCAGTTTAAAGTGATGCGTTTGCTTTTACCTGACAAAGTTGTTGGCATATTGACTGCAGTCAGAAGTGACATCAATGCTGAGGCTGCTGAAGTCTGGCTGTGAAGTTTTGAGATTGGAGTTCAGAGAAAGGATGATACTGTGAGCACAGATTGTCTCAACGGTGCCGCTGTCCGCCACCACTGCAATGTTCAAGTCACAGTCACGTCCGCTGTCAAACAGCTCGCCCAGCTGATGAGAGAGGCTGGCATTGTAGTCCAAATCATACTCGTATCTTAGAGCTTCTGGACGCACTATAGGAAAAGTGAGTGATTTTGTTGTGAAAAGAAACTGGCGTGAATTTCTATCCTCTATTTCTCAATGGAAGATGCGTACTTCTTGCCCAAACCATTTGTTTGCCTTACCATTTTCACACCTAACACCAGCATCCTCACTGTGACTACAATCATGGGTCCCCCACCCGGGAAATGTACAGTGGAGCAGGTATACCTCTGTCCCAATACAGCCTACATTGTCCATCCAGATATTTCCATCCCCTGTCACAAAATTAATCATAGACCAAAAACAGATGTAGACAAACAGCCATTTGTATAAAATATTGTTCAAAATTACAGGTTTTCATCATTAGTGTGGCACATGTTCTGTACTTGAGTTTCAGAGGGTCACAATCAAATTGAGCTGTATTACCGCTGCCAAATGTAGATGATCCAGGAGCTTCTGTTGCACCAGGGAATCCGAGATGGCGACACACTATATGTGCATCATTTATGTCCCAATCATCATCGCATACGGTCCCCCAAGTTCCATCATGAAAGATCTCCACACGGCCCTCAAAGTCATTTTGACCACCAGCCAGCCTAATAAAACCTTCCACCTGACCTAAAGAAAAATGTAATGCAATAAACAGGTTTAGTGTTTTCTATTTAAACCATGTCTGTATAATATAATGCCATGAGGTTTTGCTTTGCGTTTACAGGTAAAGTCTGGTCATTCTTATAAAGAAAAAATATGGTTTATCCCGTCAATAATGTCAATGTTTAATCAGTGTTACAAGTTATGTGACTTATTAATCACCAATGTTGTCTGCCTTCTTGAACTGTGTATTGGCTTCTTTTACAAAACAAGGCCAGATTACTTCATACAAGTACATTGAGTCATAGACGTGACAGTTAACAGATCCACATTTTGCCCATTAGGAACTGTGGAGTCTGCATGTATCTGGATGTAATTAAAACAGTATCAAAGTATAATATTTTAGTTAAAATACACTGTAGTATATATATATATTATTTATAAGTGGTTTGGTTTTGTTATTTTCACCTTTATTGCCATTGAGAATATTGTGTATTCACTCAAGAAGCTAAGCAAGTAACTATTTTGTCTCATACATGGTGGTGGAAGACATTGAAGAGAAAAAGGCTGAGAATGTTCTGAGGGACGTTTTGCTTTTTTGTTCACTGTTAAATGAAGTTGTGCTTATACATACAAAAAACAACAACAGAGGTACTACAGTTCAACAGTATAAAAACGGTTTACTCACCAGAAGTCAAGCCGATGCTCAACAAAAGAATGATGAATATTAAGAAAGTATTTTCTTTCATTCTGGTTGCAGTACACTGGGGAAAACAAGGAACATTGCCACGTTTCTGTGTTCAGAAGGTTTTTTTATTTTATGTTCAGGATATTGGCAATAGTGACCATTCAGTACTGTCTCTTTACACCCAGACATATCAGAACTACATTTGTTAAGTCTCCTCAGGAAGCCAGACATAAGATCACTATAAGAGCAACATGTTTTTGTAGCAGTGCTGGTTGATTTTCAAGAGACATAAGAATATACTGTAGGTGCATTTTCTTATATATAGCCCAATGCACACAAACACATAAAACTACAATGTTGCTGAGCATCTATGGTGTGACTGAAATTATGTACACATGTTGTTCAGTTTCAGTTTCATGTTTTTCCCTACACAAATAATATGCAAAGCCATCAGTAGCCTGAATATGAACGAACTTACCAGAACTCAAAATGAAGTGTATTGAAGAAAGGTATCTCACTGAATAAATAAACTGCCGAAATCTGTGCACAATCTATCACCTTGCATGCAGTTACTTTCCAGGAATCACCACACCCAAAAAGGGGTGTTTCCAAGAAGAATTTTTGAAATCTGATGCCACATTTTACAATGGCCATTTCAGTTTTACAGTGATTTCTACCGCACTTGAAATATTTAAGTGGGACCATCTACAACTAACTTTTTCTATGGTGCCATGATATTATGTTAACATTTTGGGATTCATCATCAACAATACATTTGGAAAGGAGAAACGTATAAATAAAATACACTTAATGGTAAAAATGTGAAAATGTTGCAGGAGGCTGCAGTGCCTTCTTCTATTGAACATACTTTCTCTGGAATAACCCTCTGTTGACATTAGGGAGTTTGATTCTGTTGACTACTATCTAAGCTTAAAACTCATATTTTTAAACCTTCAATTAGTAATTTATTCTTATAATTTGACAACCTTTGTCACTGTTATACTTCTCTGGGATAACAAATGCCTGCAGTGACATCTTGAGGGGTTTATGTGACATTGCTGGCTCCATTATGCTGACCAGTAATGTTGCTATCCATCTATCTATCTATTAGCTATCAGCATCTGTTTAGTGAGCTAACTATCTATCTCAAAGAATTAACCTCAGAAAATAGCCCCAATGTGCTATTTTGATATGAGAGTAATTATTTCTGTATATTTTTAGTACTGTTTAACTCTTTACAGAAGAAATGATGCACAGATCATGAATTAGGTTTTTAAATTCTTGTTTAAAGAGAATGAATTAAAATACTTTAGAGAAATACTTATAGCTTTTAATTTATAAACAATAACTTTTTATACAAAAATGTTACATTAGGGAGACTTCCTACCTTAACGTATATATATTACATATATTAAAATATATTATTTAAAATGATATAATTAAAACTATACTAAAAGAATCACATCATTCCTGAACAATGCATTGTTAACACATTGAAAGAGGTTGTGTGGGCGTTGCTAAGCAACCTTTAGCTAGCTGTGGAGAAAGAAGACAAGGAGCAAAATTCCAGTTATTAGGTTACTCATAGCTTTTAAACAAACTATTTGTAGAACAGCTACAGTCAGGACTCTGCCGAACTCCGGTTCTTGAGCTAAGACAGACGGCATGTCAACACAGGAAGAACAAGCGAATATCGGCAAAGTACTCAGTTTTCTTCGAGAATGGGACCGCGGCGACGGCACAGTGCGCAGCCGCATGTTGAACACCTTCCTGGCTCAAAACACAGGGAAGACGTTCTGTGAGCTGGAGCTGGCGTTTGCACAGGTCGCCAGCCTCTTCCTGGCTCGACTCACCACCTGGATGAGACTCACGTATCCTTGCTTTATCTGTGGCGTGGGCGCCTGCATGACAGTAAAACGCTTGTAGACCCACTAGGCAATTGCACATGATATTCTGCAATGCTTGAATGTATCAATAAGAATAACTTTTTTATATCTTCAGTTTCATACGCATCTAAGTCCTGTCTGCACTGCGTGTTCCATGCACCAGTGTTGTAGCTTTGTGTGCAGCCCACACATATGAGCTTTTGACAAAGTTAGAGGGGGAATGAGGAAGCTGATGTATACAGGACACAGCCTTATAAGAATGGAGAATGCTGAATGCAAGACTAAATATAAATAATCATTTTATCTCCTTTTTCCACTTGTCCATCACTGCATACATGAACACATTCAGCTATATTGTTACTTAAATAATATGCAAGTAAAATTCAAGTTTTGAGCGCTCTAGGCAGTAGGCCTTCTCCCGGTTCCTGTTCTGGATTGATTATGTAATCACCTGAGTCCTTTACTGAATATCCAGATACATGTTTGGGACGTTCTTGGGAATGCAGCTTAAAGCAATCGGGATTTTCCTTTCTGCATCAAGCCAGTGAGCGAGATGAAATGCTGCTGTAAACTACTACACCTGTGCCTCATTACGCAGTGTTTGTCAGTGACACACTTTTCTCCCGTTCCTCAGTGATCAGTACATAACGGAGTTCCTGGAGGATGGAGGTGTTCTCACTCTCCTGGACATCTTGAGCCACTCTCAGAGCAAAGAGGAGGAAAAGACCGAGGCCCTTCGTCTTCTGTTCACTGTCTCCAATGCTGGTCGCAAATACAAAGAGATTATCTGTGAAAGCCATGGTACATTTTTATTAAGGATTTTCCTGGAATACATATGGATACATACACTACACATATAATCACTGCAATATATAATATCTGTATTATTTGCCTTGTTTCATACCTAGCATGCAGATAAGCTGCTTTTTAAAAACTATTTACAACACCATTTCTCTCTTTCTCTCTGGTTTATCTATAGCCAGATGACTTAATCTAAGTCTTAAATGTTTACCACATTGATCATTTGTGCAGCACTGGAAGAGCCATATCAGCTACGCCCCCTCTCTATTTTCTACATCCTTGCAGGTTTGAAAGCCATAGCAGACTGCCTGGCTAAGTCAAATACGCATGAAACCCAAGAGACAGCATGGGCCCTCCTGGAGTCCCTGTCCCATGGAAACCCCAAATATCAAAACCAAATCTATAAAGGTCTGATTGCTCTCATGACTTGTCCCTCGCCTCATGCCCAGCAGCTGGTCCTGCACACCTTACACACTGTGCAGGTAAAGCAAGACAGTGAACACTAAGCCATATATTAATGCATGCATGTACTTTCATTGCCCCCATCCACTATTTTACACAGTGGACCTTCTCTTTTTTAAATATTTCTTATTTGATCTTTTGTTAACCAGGGTACTGAAGAACAGATGTTTGTTTGAAGGATAGCCTGGTAACATTTGATATATTTAACATATGAAATCGAATCACTCTCTCACTATCCTCTCTCCCAGTCCAAAATGAAAACAGCCCATCACAGCATTGTAGAACCTCTGCTGAATATGCTCAGGTCCCTGCAGCTGGAGGTTCAGAATGAAGGTAAGCAGAGAACATCTTTAAACTTTTGCTATGGCTAATGAGTTGATTTTCTCAATGACAAATGAATCCACTAGCCATTGTGGCTGCGGCTGAACAATGTCTTGTCTAACACTCTTCTCCCCCTGTGTATGTTTCTGACAGCTATAAATCTGATCTTAGACCTGAAGTGTTATGATGTGAGGCCAGAGCTGCTCAGTGGACTGGTGTCTCTGCTGAGGCCCGTTAAAGAAGAAGCACGGCAGCAACAGAATATAGAAGGTAACGCTTTGGTCTCTAAGTGTGTTGTTTTAAGAAAATGTAGTAAGTCATTTTCCTCTCAAAAACTGATACAGTACAGCGGCCATTTTAGACCTGTCAGTGACAGGAAGTGAATTTCCTTAGGACCACCCAAGTTATGCTAATTGTGGTAGAAAATTGCTGATTCACTGTTGAATCTGTTGAATACCGGTAACTCAAGAGGGTCACTGGGAGAAGGTTCAGACCGTCCAGTCGTAAAGATTAGAAGACCTTGGGTTGTCTCAATTTCATGAGATATGCTTTGTGGGAAACTGGTGCTGGGTGGATTTTGTTGTTTAGGGAGGAAGGTCATGATAGCTAAGAGGAGCCATACACAGCCCTTTTCATGACCTTGTTCCATGGGAACTAGGCTTGAGGAATGGTTGCATTGTATTTGTATTTGATATGTGTGGTGTTTGCTCCCTGGCGCCAGTAGTAGCAGTTACTCAACATAGACTGACCTGAGAGTTTTTCTTTATTCATCACTAATATTCATGCAATTTCTATGTTTTTCAACCTAGAAAAACCTGTCAATTAATGTGCTAGCATTTTGTTAATCTTTGACATAATGTGACCTAATTTGTCACTTAAACATATTTTGTTGATGCTTACAATCAGAGTCAGAGTCTGACCCATCAGAGTCTGAGATAATCCGGGCGACTGGATCTCTGCCTGTGTTTGTGCAACAAGCTGCTGCAGCTAAAGCTATACGGTATGGACACAAACATTGGTGCATTATAGGTAGACATAATATAATGAATGTGTTATTGCACAACAAACATTGTCAGAACACGGGATGTTTTAAATATAAAGTGATGTGTAAATATATATTACTAGTATATTCCTATAATGACTTTAATCATCTCAGTGTAACTCGTTTAGCCGTTGTCGTACAGTAAGGTTCATCATTTTATGGTGTTGAATGTGTTGAAGCTTGTTGGCCGAGGACAGTCAAGAGGTTTCCCGTGAGCTTCTCTCTCTTGGAGTTATCCAGCATCTTCTGTACGCTGTGGGCAACAGAGAACACGCTGATGCCCAAATACAAGCCAGCCTGGCTTTGGAGGTGCTCACATGCTTTCACATACACATGCAATAAACATGAAGTCACACGCATGCGCACGTTTGCTGTCCAAAGACACTACTCTGTGTCCTGTGATGATTTCCACACCACTTGTGTAGCAACTATTTCTTTGAGATTTGTCTGTCTGATATTGCACACACACACACACACACACACGCACACTAAAACTGAATGTGCGCTTTCATCTCTGCCCAGCACTTTGTCCGCTCGTACCCAGTTATTGAGGAACATGTGCAGCGAGTCATTGGCAGTACACTGTTCGCAGCCTTTATGGTAAGCTTTAATTCTTTATTAATAATATGATAACATTAGTTAAAAGGTCAGTGTGGAAGCAGATTCAATCATCCTCTTTCTACAGCACAAAGCGGACACTTTGTACATGAACGTGGATGAAACACAAGCAGAGATCCTGCTAACTAACAAGGTGAACATAACTGAAGGTAATGGTTGTTAGTTCATCTTAAGTCTGTTTTTTTACTCAGTGGCCTATACTATGTGAAAGTAATTGTTTCTTTTTTTTTCTTTCTTGTCAATCTTTGTGTTTCAGTTTTGGATGGTGACGACCGTGAAGGCTGACACGAGGAACTAATACTTTTTTTTGATGCCGATCAATACAACATAGATAATCTTGTGTACATGTTGTTTATATGTTAAAAAAACCCTGTTTTATTCTTAATTTACTCACCTTTTTTCTTTTATGGAATTATATATATTTTTAACTAATTAGGACATTACATACTTACATGTTTTAAACTTGTTATTCATTTGCTTAAAGCAGCAATTTCTTCCTTCTCAGCATTTGCAGAGATTGTCCCTGAAAGTTTGTTTGAATGTTCTCTGTTTAAGAATAAAAATAATTTCATAAATATTACATTTTGATTATTTGGAATATGCGCTAATAAATAAATGCTAAATAAATGCATTATCTAATCCAGTGCAACGATAACTACAATCAATTAACTAATAAGAAATAGTTGCGCAACCACACTTTACGTTATTTTGATCTTGACCCTCCCATCGGAGATGACGTTACACGTACGTTCCCCTGTTTCCTTGTAGCGGATTGGACGAGCAGCGGCCGTCCGTCCTGGACGTGGCGGGAGCCTAACTGAGTCAGGGAAGTAAACAAGTCTACATTTGGGCTGCACAAGCTGTGCGCAGAGAAATGAAATAAGTCGCTACATGTGGTGTTGGCCTTTGAACAGATTCACACGTTCAGCGATGCACAAAGGCAAGAGAGCCGGAGTGGAGATGGTAGAAACAGCACAAATAAAACGGAAGAGGTCAAAGACAGCTGTGAAAGAAGGTAGCGACCATGTTGATGTTTCTTGATGTACCATGTGAAAGACAGACACTTTGTGTAGCCTGCTTGATGCATCCACATTAATGTGACAGTGAATATGAACCAGCACGGTTTTTACCTTACATGAGATACATCTGAATTCTCTTGTGAGCCCTCAGATAAACGCCCCATTTCTCTGCAAATGTTAAGATAGGACACGTCGCTCAGGAAAGGACACAATCTAAGTTGTGTGCAATACAACAGGCACTCATTAAATACCACATTTGTAATATTAGATTAGATTCAATATTTATTGTCATTGCACAGGTCACATGTACAAGGCAACGAAATGCAGAGAGCATCTAACCACAAGTGCATAAGTAGTAAAATAATATAAATATGAATATAAATATACAAGGTATGTTCGTTTTTGCATGTCAGAAAGGTTTTCATTCACCTAAAATATGAATATCACAATCTCAGAATTGACCACAGGAGTCTAAAGGTACACTACCGTTCAAAAGTTTGGGGTCACCCAAACAATTTTGTGTTTTCCATGAAAAGTCACACTTATTCACCACCATACGTTGTGAAATGAATAGAAAATAGAGTCAAGACA
>JAVQJL010022684.1:0-16171 GCA_036024295.1 Nannoperca obscura | reverse complement strand
ATTCTCTTATTAGAAAAGTGTGTGTGTATGTATGTATGTATGTATGTATGTATGTATGTATGTATGTATGTATGTATGTATGTATGTATGTATGTATGTATGTATGTATGTATGTATGTATGTATATATTCCCAACACCTTCTGCTGGATGGAAAAGAGCAGAGAAAATGAGAAAGGAGGAGAAAATGTGAGAACAATAGAGCATCACTCAGCCTCACAAACGCTGGCCTCTAAGCTTAAAAGAAAGAGAGGTCCTGGAGGAATTGTGACTGATGAAGCAGCTCAGCAGTAGACTCTGTTCCCTGAAAGCCATAATAAACTAGGCTGACTAATATGTGGGGCTTTAGAAGGACTTTTGAGACACGCTGTGGATTTATCCTGATTTATGCTGAGTGTGAAATCAACAAGCCGTGAGCCGTTTTAAGCCGCGAGAAGCCCTTTACTGTCCTCTCTTTCTGAAGGAGTCTTAGCCTGACGCTAGTTTTACCCTGTGAGAGTCTTACCTCTCATCAACTTCAAATTGAAGCTGTTCGCCATAGCATCACTTTAATAGGGAGAGTTTTCTGTCTACACCAAGAGCTTCGTGGAAATGCTTGACTGCGCTGACGTACTATCTAATGTGGCTAACACAGCGAGTGAGAGAGGCCCTAGCTAAAAAAAATATATACAATTTCAAAAGGAACCGTGTGAGTAAATGCTAATTCCTTTGGATTTGGTCAATTTGAATAAATTGGAGGTTTTTCCTTGAGATACAGCTTGAATGTTTGGCCTGGCATTCTGCTCAGTGGCAGAGCCTGTATGGAAAGTGTAAGCAGATTTTTCAGTTACTGTGCAGATCTAGTGCAGTGCTGTGCCAATAATCTCCTCATAGTTCAAAGGGGGTTTAGTTAGCCAATCTGATAAACCTAACTCACCATCAATAAACACTAATGATGGCCAGTAATGAACAGCAGACTCTTGGAAAGGTGGCTTTACAGTCCTTTACTACTTATACTGCTGGTACTGTTTATCTAACAAATAATCTTCTTTTTGGCTGCTGTGTTGCAGTATACATATCAGCCATTTTAGTGACCTACTTAAGACAATACAAAACACAAATCATTGTTAATATAAAGTAACTTTATAATGTCAGCTGTTACTTTTTGAGATAATTAATTAAATGTAAAGAATTACAGTAATGGGAACAGTACTGTTAATAATAACCATTACACTGTATGTTACATTTACAAATGTGTGTATAAGAGTTCCAATGTTTGATAAAAAACAACTGAACATTTCTCTGATGGTTTTACAAACACATTTATTCTGAAAATGAAATAAATGCTGTTTCAAAGGCTTTTTCACAGGAAGTATTTTTTGGTTTTGGCCTGAAAATGTCACAAACAAATCAGCACGTAACATCAAATTACAGCAAATTACATGCAACACTTATTTGTGTCAACCTTAAAAGGAACATTATTGTTGCAACAGTAATTTGCATTTCCATGTGTCACAGCAGGAAAAACAGGTGTAAATAATAAATCAATGATGTCTGAATTCCATTTACCTGCTTCAGTTGTCAGTTTGTTTTGGTTTGTTAATGTTATTAGTAAAACTTGCTTTTTCTACTGTGACGTGTCAGAATGTCTTCCGTGACAAAGACCTATTGTCTCTCCTCACTGAGAAGTCACTTCTACTACTGTTCCTTACTTAATGCTTACAGCTGTTGTTTTATTACACTCACCCCTATACTGTCTTCCTGACGATACTGTTTCCAGTTGTGTCCCGTGTCGCTGAACATCAGCAGGTAGGCCGTCAGCCAATCAGAGCTGCCGTAGCGGCCTTGCGTAGCAACAGCAGTGATATGTGTCCGCCCTCCCAGGTCGACCTCCAGCCACTGATATCTGTCTGAACCCAGAGGAGACCAACCTCCAGCTCCTGGACAGAGAGGGAGAAGGGAAGGAGAAAAACCTTTGTATCGTCCAAAAGATGAAGCGCAGACTTATTTCTCAACATGAAATCCTTCATCACAATGAACAAACACTGATAATGGCATTAATTGTGGGACACTTTTCTCAACAAAGTCAGTTAAGTGTGCTGGGAAATCAAATGGTAATAAAATGAAATTAATGAAATCAATTAAAACGTATCAACAAAGACTCAACTATGTGGAAGAATCCACACAGCTGAATCCTTTAAATACTATCACTGCATTAACAAGAAAAAAAGTTTTCAGACAAATGCAAATTCATAGAGTTTTAGCTGCTATTTAAAAGAAGGCAAATCTTAACTTATTACAACAGACACAAACTTTTTTATAGTTTAAAAGCCCTGAGCGCAAATGCTTTATCAACTTAGTTCTTTGATGTTTAATTTGGAGCAGTCAAAAGAGTTTAATCTGTAGCTTAAGGACTGTTCTGTGCATAATACAAGCTGCAGCTGAGGCATTTATGGTCAACACTGCAAGCCTTATACAATATTAAAGTGGCCAGTTCATAGCAGACCTTCATCTAATCCAGGGCAGAGGGCCATAGGATGAAGATGCATTTAATAATTCAAATGCCAAAAGGTGTGTGTGAGTGTGTGTGCGCCGTGAGGTGAAAGTGCTTAGTTTAAATCAAAGTGACATTTTGCTGCTAGAACATCATATGGACAGATTTTACTGTAAGCATGTATACATTAATACGTTTGTCCTCAGGCAGATGAGCATTTTTAATTCCTTCACTTGTTTTTTTACCGTTTGCTGTCTCTAACTTCAACCACGACTTGGGGGCCACAAGTCACGCTGCGAAGGAATGTTTTTATCCCCTAGTAGCCTATTTGTTTGTGTCATGCATGAGGACACACACGCATGCGCCCAAAAAACTTGGTTTCACACTATTTTGCTGATCGCCATTGTTAACCATTTCTACTTACTGCCTAACTCCAACCATCGTATCCCTGCAGGGTTTCTGGATCTTATCCCTGTGACCACCATTTGCCCTCACCTCCAGTATCTCACCCACATTAGGGCTGCCATTATTCTCCCCTTTCCACGGGGTTCGAAGTGGGTGAGGGAAGCAGGTGTAGCCTAGTCAGTCTAGTAAAGATGTATGGGCTGGACAAAAAGTCCTCACTTTTCAGCAATGCTCCTCAAAACATAATAGCACAAAACACAAGTCCACCTTAAAACACTTCTGTCTTCTCACAACACCAATACGTCATAACAGGCCATAATTCAAGCCGACGTGTTTTAACAAAACTTCTCTTTATTTTAAAAGAGATGGCTGCTCACTTGTGGGTGACTTTGAAGAGAAATCTATAGTTTATAATGACGACCACAGGCCGTATCAGCGTCACCCTTTTTCTCACTACCATTCCTTTTGTAGTGACAGCCACAGATTGTCGAAATATATTGATCTCTGTAACAAAGTTCTTTGGGACGTTTTGAGTCTGGGCTCTCTGCCAGTTGAGCCACTTGCTATCAGTCGAGTTAGAGGTTGAGCAAGAACCTTCGGGCAAAATTAAGGCAAAATCGCTTGGACGCCTTTGAATCTTCTCATACGAGCGGGAAGTTTCAACATTTCCTTCAAGAAGCACATTAGAGGGATTAGACTCCAATTTCATGTTTTGAAAACTTGATCAACTGTCTGTTTTTTTAAAATATACTTTATTTCACAAAGCCAAGTTTTTTGGAGCCAGCGTCTCAGTCATTACAGGAGTCACTTCCCCTCCCGAGGCAGATATTGTAGTTTTTGCTCCCAAATTGAATTTCTCACTACAGTCCTGCCAGAGATTAGTGTTTTGAACCCAAAGTCAAAGCTGTACCCAAGTATCTGTCTGCCCAGTATGAAACGTGATGAAATGCCCTCTGCAAATGTTGCACACACAGAAGATGGTAGTTGAGATGTCTTGGATATCACATCTTGATATTAACTGTTGCAGGAGAGGCAGAACAAATCCATACTGCAACACAGTGCTGGTCAGATAACTAACAACAAGTCCCTTTTGAGCATTGTCAATCAGCGCAGACCAAAATGCCTCTGGATGCAATCTGATAGACCTACAAACAATTTCCTCAACTCATGTTGTAAAAATTGTTTCAATAAAGCTTTCATAAAGGGAAAAACATGCATCTTGTATTTTATAAACCTTTAATGAGTAATCAGTGATTGATCGAGGAGGTGCCTGACAACCACTTAAGGAATGTGAGTAAAACTTGCATCCTTAATGTTCTCTCGTGTTAATGCACAGGTTAGGGTGGAGTGTTTGGAGGAAGTAGAAATAACTCAGTGCTCCTCTTAAAGAGATGTGTGTTGCCTCCAAGAGTCCCCGCTCATTTTGCTGGTAAATTACCTCTGAATGAGACGGCTCCTCAGAGAACGACTACAGAGGATGAGAAGCGTTAGCAGCAGCTGGAGGAGGCGAAAACCACCAGCGCTTTTAATTCATTCAGTGATTTCCATAGAGAACAGCTGGCATTCTGGGATTAAAGCAGTTTTTATTTTTATATCAATTCATTATTATATGTTGTGGATTCCTTCTGAGGTGCGTGAATTCAATTTATTGATCACTCCACTCCACCCCACTACATTTATCTGACAACATCAGTTACGAGTTACGTTTCAGATTCACATTATTAATTCAAAATATAATCGACAAATAAATTAGGATGTATTATTACCCAGCAGTATATAAAATAGTTACAATTGCATATTGAAATGATCTGAAATGGGCCATTCTGCTTAAATGAGCTCTTGTTGTACACAATGTCATGTACAGGGGTCTGAATACTTTCCGTACCCACTGTGTATTCTTGAATCAATGATACTTTTCTTAATGTTGAAATGATGCTGGCAGAGAATTAAATGTGTGTTTTCATTTACCGGCATTTAATTTCTTTTCTTTGTGTGCCAGATATTAAATGTACAAAACCCAGAACAGGTCTTCACTGTCCTGTTTCCATCTTGGTTTGATTACTTTCTCTTCTCTTTGCTTCTCTCTTTTTCTCCTGTGCAGATAAATAACATATGTTTTACTATTCAGATGCTTCTGATGGTCCTTTAGAAGCATCTGATTCTCCTTAAGGCGGATCAAACTCAGATCGGTAAACAGACAGAGCAGGTTGACTGAAGAGAAAGGAACACAGTGGGCGTGTTTGCTCACAGCTTTTGCCATCACACACACCAAGGAAACAGCAACCTGCAGGCTGTGCTTCCTGCAGTCTCACAGGTGGTGAAAATCATTCAGATCCTCTGTTGTGTCGAAGTCAAATCACAGCGCTTCCACATGACTCTTGTCTCAGGTGCGAGTGTAAACTCTTCCTGCCAGAACACGCAAAAAACAGAGCTGTGTTTTCTCAACTTTCGTGTTGATTCTTCTGGAGACAAGCCAACCTTTTGCAAAGTGTGTGATGCACTTAACTAAAGCCCCTGCAACACATGTACCTAAAAACAGAAGAAAAGAGGCAATGACCACTGCACTCTCTTCATCTGTCTGTCCATCATTCAGCCTGAGCTGTCTGTCAGCTTGTGTGAATCCAACCAACACTTGCCTTTGATGTTGTGTGCTGCGTGTCCTGCAGAGAAGTGAATCATGAGTTGAGCAGTGCTGCTGCAGCACATCAGAACAGAAACAACAGGGGAGCTTCCTTTTATTGGTTTATTTTATTTGCACGTGCGGCTAAAACACTGGGGGTTAAAATAACTAACTAAATAAAAGAGCGAGTAGAAAAGAAGATATGAATGCAGAGATAAGTTAATGATGTTAAACTGATTAATGTTATATGTGAACACCGGGGAGAGATGGAGTCATTAAGAGATCACATGACATGACATGACATGGCCAAGCTGACATGACAAAGGCATGAGGAAACGCTGCTTTCTTATGAACGGTAACGTTCAGTCCCTTGATGATCAGTCAAATATTATATTACGTTAAACCTTAATTTACCTTAACTAGAAAACCTCAACTTCAGTATATTCTCTTTAAACACAGTATGTGATGTCAGCATCCCAGGTTTAGAAACAGAACAGTGGTTGAAGAGTTCGGGCACAACTCCTGCACAACTAGTGAAGTATGGACAGTGGAAGGCCACAGTGTGCATCTGTATTCTATAAACATGGAGCTGGTAAAGCTGGGAAAGACCATCTCTTAGTTAGGCAACTGCAAAAAGTCAACACCCAGATCTCTTTTAGAAACATCCCTGACATTTATTTGGATTGTCTTCTGCTAATGAATAGGCTGCTAGCAAACGACTGCTTGCTTACACACCCAGCAGACACAGGGCTCATGGGCATGCCATGCACAGTAGCACGCAGTAACGACTGCGTCTGCACTGTGTTATACTGTATCAGGAGCTGGTGTGTGGGTTGCAGCAACTTTGACACGTGAACAAGGCTCACCAAAGTCCTGCTAGTCTGAGAGACCTCTCGTTCAAGAAAGATTTTATAACTGCACTGCACAATAAGAAAACCAGCAGAGAAGAGCAGATGCTGCTTGGCTGCAGTTAGTTAAAGGATAGTGAGTTAATGAGTAGCTGTGAACCGCTGTTGTTAGCCCGCTAGGCAAGCTAGCTACCGCAGTTTATGTTTATAGCACTTTCTTGCTTTTGGCCTCACCACGTGAGTAAAAGATGTTTGACTTGGACTTTAAGACCAAGCAAACTGTTCAACATTTCTTAGTCGAACAGTAGGCTATGTGGGGAGTCCCCTGCCATCTGGGATTTGCTGCTTTTTGTCCACACAGATTTATTAACCACATATACATTAGAGATATCAGCCACGACGACGGTTTGCAATAGTTACTCACCTTCTCTCCGGTTTAGCTTAGCAAAGCCTGGCCCATGGCTGCCAGACAACTGTGAGGAGCTCCTGAAGGACGACGGCAGGAGACTGGATACCAGCGGACTGTGACAAACTTCTGTAATCACAGAACAGAGGGAACAGACGAATTCATTCAGAAGTTTAATTCATTACATTAGTTAGATTTTTCTTGTAATTCACTGCAGGCCGACCCTGCAGCTGAATCCCCCCTCCGTTAAAGGGTGTTTCCTCTATCACTGACAGCTGAGATATCTCTTGGTAAGATTATATTAATGAAGGATGTTGAGCTGTCTTTACTTTGTTTAGCTGAGATTTAATCACACTTGACCTCGCTGCTTTGATATTGTATTTCTGTTCGTTATGGGAACTTACGCAGAAAGTTTGACTTTGGTTTCTCTTTCATGGGACTTTGATTTTATCTGGCTATTGTTCATTGTTGTGGGCTGTTTGCATGATGCTACATAATCGGTTAGTGCTACAGTAACTTAGCCATGCAAGCCAACGTTAAGATGAGTTATTCATTGAGTCTATGAAAACAATTCAATGTGCACACCTATTTTTTTATTTTGGTATAATAATGTGATGCATTTTTCATCTGAAGTCATCAGTCTGCACCTCTGTCAGATCTTGGTAAGTCACACACAAACTCAAGACACATGTCAGCTGATATAAGTATTGATCACAGTCTGCTCAACGTTTGCACTCTTCATTTAGTCAAACTGTTACCTTAAAACAGGCAACATTTCTGTCTGCAGTTTTTGTGCAAAACCCCCCACTGCCTGATCAAAATCTGTCTCTGACCAGGTCACTGGAGCTAATAGCTAATTCTGCCCTCTTAACTAACTGAGGTTTCCTTCCGTCTTCACCCATTACTTGTGTGATTTAAGCAGCTTAAGACACAAAACAACTCCAGGTTGACTCACTGTTGTTTCACATTACTTAAAAACACCTGTGTAACAGGTGGCAAAATTTGCTATAATCTAAATCTCAATAGACTAAAGCTAATAAGTATTGTCATTAAGACATTTAAATAATTTTCTACTTTTACAAACATGTTTTGACTGTAGCAGAGGCTGATGGGAATGTTAGTTTTGCAGGTATTCAGTCATAAACTGAAGTATTGGGCAAGCGCTGTTGGCTCCATATAGCAAAGTCTTTTCACTGACTTTAGGTATTTTGGAGCACACCTAGTTTAGCACACTTCAGCACACTGCAGTAGTGAGGCACACAGAAGTGTTATGGCTGCTGAAGGAGAGATAGCTCGACAGCCCTTGGCCTTAACAGAGATATTGTCATTAGTCTTTCTCACCTTGTCAGCTCTCACATTCAAAGCTAAGAGTTTGAGAGCACTGAAAACCTCTCAGGACTTTCAGTGCCCTGCACAACCATGACACGTGTTTAATCATTATTTATCCAGCAGAGTGAGCTTCACCAGTACGCTCTCATGCATCCTCTCATCCACCTATTTCTGCATCTATAGCAGCCATTTGAACATGTCGCTGCAATAGCACAGCAACCACAACATTCATGATTAAATCAAGTTGATGAGCATCTTCCTCCGCTTCAGTAAACATCAGCAATCAGGAGATTTACAGGTTCAAAGCTCTTTAAGGCTCCTGGACACTCATTGATCAGTGCTGCTCAGTGTATATCTCTCACAGTGATGTTTTATTAAGACATGCATCTCTGAGCACTGGAATCACACAAAGGTCTACTTGTGCCCTCAAACATGAAACATAATCCTCAAACAGAAAAATCACAGCGATCTTTTCGCAAACCTGAACAACCTCAGTCCACAGTTTGACCAAGAAGAGCCAGTGCTGCTCTGCTTTCCTAATTATACTTGTACATTTGTTCAAAAAATCTGAATGACCTATTCTGAACATGCTTATATCTGAAGTGATGTATTCAGTAATGGAATGAATGTTCTTTTCTCTGCCACTTATGCAGTCATTAAGGTTTAAATGTAATATAAGGATAAAGAGAGCGAGGGAGCAGCATAAATACTGCATGCAATGTACATTTACATTACATTTGATATTTAGTTGCTATTTTTATCCAGTGACATTCTGAGAGGGCTGCTCCCTTGCTTAGAGACAGATGGGGTATTTTTTCCAAATATTGCAGTCATCTATTGTAGAAATAATGGTAATAATACAATAATCTAGGGATCTTTAATTAAGATCTTGAAAGCTGTGTAAATGCTGCCATGGGTGGGAAAACAATAACTGATATAATTAAGTAGTAAATGTTTCCTCCCACTGCTCAAGACCTTTGTAATCCCAGGTGAATACACACGTCTTTCGGTGTAATGTGTTGAAAATAGAAAACGCAAGTACTGATTATTTAATTTGGAATTAATGAAGAGAATAATGAAAACTTGTTAGTCAGAGCAGAAGTTTTTGGCACTGAGGATTTTTGAGACAGTTGGCTCACAATGACATGGGCACTAATTTGACTTGGTGTGACCGGTGGAGCCATATTTTCCCCGGCTGGTCTGTGTTTTCTGCTCTGACCTGTCTGCCTTCCTCCCAGCACGCCTCTCTGGCTGGAGAAAGGAGCCTGTCTGTCAAACAGCCACTGAGCTGTGAGCATCAGCACATCCACGGGCCTGCTGAAAAACAATGTTTCCAGCCCTCCATCTGCAAGGCATAAACACACCTGGCACCATCGTGACTCCAGCCTTCTGAAGCTTATCCAGTCAGAAAATGTCAATCTGTAGCTCAATATACTGTTTGTGCAAAATACAGTTCATAAGCTGTTCTTGGAAGTACTGTATATTAAGCTATATTTAAAAAAAGTAATTATTATGAAACATAAAAGGTGTGGACAAAGTGACTTGAACACCTGACGACACAGGCTAATTTAGTGCAGAAGCACCACAACTTTTGTGCAGCATGTTGAATTGGGTCACCTGACCTTATTCACTCTTCAGGCTGAATATTGTGTTGGACTTCTATAATCATTGCTAATGTGTAACACCCTGCTGACACAATAGCAGTAACAGGGCACAATGCAGAGGCTAAAGAGGAGCTGCTTCCCTCAGGCCATTCGAATCCTCGATGAGGACATTAACAGGGCTCCTGATAGCAACATCAGGGGTGTAGTCTGACAATTACCTCCACCCTTCCACTGCATCACTCCAATATGTTGCAGCTAATGTGCCATATTTAATATTTCAATTCAGTATTTTGCACATATTATCCAATCATTTGTTGTATATATTTTCTGGTATATATTGTATTTTGAATATTTGGATTTTAGTTTTTATCATGTCAAGCACAGTACTGGAGCAACAAAGCATTTCTATTGTAGATATCTGTTTAGTATGTGACAAATACAGACATATCTACATTGTGCAGACATCTGTGTTCTCATGGGAAAAACTTGCTCATTCTGCAAACAGAGTAAACACTTTGAATGCTCCTTACTTGCAAAAAGTAAAAAAATAAACTGCATTATTTAACAGAAGTGCATCATGAACGTTAGACAAATATAAAATCTTCCATAATCAGACATGCACATTTTAGACATTTTCTAATAACACTCAGAGAAACCAAAAAGCAACAGCAAGAAAAACTATACAAGCTCAAGTTCCTTATTATGTCCCTCACGATACGTGCTATCAGATTAAAAATCCACTGGGCTCCTGCTCTTGAATGGAGACTTTTTGTAGCCCCCTCCCACTGTGGGGGGGCCTGACCCTCTGTATGGTGGAGAATTTGAACGTTGCATAAGTGTCTGCACTCCATGCAGGAACGTGTAAGCAACAGCGGAGTTAGAAGTCGTTCCTGTAGGTGCTGCTCTTGTGTTCACTGATGCATGTCTTGAGTGTACTCACTGCTTCACCCACGTATAATTTAGGACAAGGGCACAAGTAGCACCTTGGGAAGCGCAAGCAGTGAGGGATTTCTGTACAACCACCCTTACTAGTTCATAGAATCACAGAGTTCCTGGCAGCATGATCTCTTCATCTACTGAAATTTAAACGTTTTGCAGGCACTTCATAGCAGTTTACATAGCATTAGCATATACTTTACAGATTATTCTACTCTTTTGATTAACAAAAGAGCAGTACTCTGCTTTAAATCCTTTTTACTCACCAGGGTTAACTTTCATCCCATCTACACAGACAGTAAAATGCAGTATTGGAAAGGTTAAAGAGTCTGGCACGTGAAGAGAAAAATACAGACTTTGATCACAGACCTGACAGAAAAATAATATTGCCCCTTGAACCATGAATTTCAAAGCTTAGTGCATTGGTGAAAGAGCTTGTTGTTGCTCACTGTATTCTTCATTTAAAAAACATTACACTCATTAAAACACTGAATCCAATGCATTATTTGTTAGAAAAATGTTCAAAATAGCTGGTAGCCACTAGTTAATGATATGAACATGATGAAGAACATCATTCTTGTCACAGCAGGTGACTTATTCTCATGTCATATGCATTTTACTTTTTGTCATTTGGGCAAAGACAAAAAACTAAGTCTCCAGGCTCTTCCATTTCCATCACAGAAAAAAAACAATGTTCCCTCCATCAGAAGAACAGGCACATGAAGACAAAAACATTTAAAAACACTGCATTGCACCAACAGGAGAACTTACACTACACAATATTCAAGTGAAAACAACGGTGAGGTAAGGACTGCACCTCTTTACCCATTCTGTTGAGGTCAGCTGGGTCTCTACCATCCAGGTTTTGTACAACACAAGCCACATGCACTCAGTTAGCCTTCACAGGCACTGCAGTAGCTTAAATTATACATAAACTTCAAAGACAGATGATGTGTGTGTGTGTGTGTGTGTGTGTGTGCATGTGTGCGTGCGCAGGTCAGTGACACGTGACCACCTCATTTCACTGCCAACACCGTAGCTGCAGTCATACTTCATTACGGCTTCGTGTTACAGCCTCTGTCCCGAGGAAATGTTAAAACATAATCACCTGTTGAACATTTCTGCACTGATAATCAACACCTCCTCCTTCTGTGTTGCTCTATTGATTCCCGAGGCGGTAACTCACAGGTAGATCAGTGCGCACACTAAGCTACTGATCAGCACTTCTGGAGTTGGCAGGCGTTCAGTGTCACACACAACTGCATTTCAGACGAGACCTGCTGACACGCGGGACTGAACCCAGACTTCCTGTTTGAAGGACAGACTCCTGAACTTCATCTTGCTGCCTCTGATTTAGGCTTTGGCGCAAAGGTTCGCTGCACCAACATGGGAACATGTTCTTAAAACTTTGAATCTGCTTCTCCCTAAATAAGAACTGGTACAATCCCTGAAAGTGGATGTTTGCAGTGAACATGGAAATCAACAAAGGATGTTTTCTTTGGTGGATCAGCTTGTAAAAAAGAAACCAATGATCACGTAGTTTATAATGATATTTATTAGAAACCATGAAACTACTCCAAGAAACAACCTAATATCCTAACTACTGTAGAAGCTTTCTGTGCAAGATTGTGGCTGCAGTTTGTGTTACAGCTTGTTTGAGCTCAGCATAACATTATTATTATAAATATGCAAAGCTTTTCTTATGCATATTTAACAACGTGCCCCTATGTGGAGCAGAGGGACATTGACATGGATGCAGTGACACTACTAGTTATGAAGTACAGTTTGATTTTTAGAGAAGTATTTAGATTAAACTTGAATTACATTGGGTTCTACTGTACGTGTGTGTGTCCACTTCGACTGTGTGTGGGTCTACATCATTGTTTTTGTTTACATCTCAGTTCTTTGACAGGTTTTATGATCATTACAAACAATCCTCTGGTGTTTTCTTCTTAGTATGCATGATACAGAGAAGGACAAACAAAAACACAATTACAATGATATAAGTTGATTCGAAGAGTTCTCTCAACTGTGACCTGTAGATTTCTCATTGAATCCTGCATCAGCTCTGTAACCGACCCTGACCTGTAAGTACCCTGAAGTACCATAAAAATGAGAAAGAGAAAGTTTCCGAAACGCTCTCTGACTGCAGGTGAGCTCTCCTCATTCTGTGCCATGTCTTCCGTCTCATTACCCGAGTCATCAAATTGCTCGTCAGATACCTTATCTCTGTTGCATCTTAAAGTTTTGGCCTCGACTCAGTTTTATCCTGTGGTGTTCAATGTCAGCTACAGTCTTTTTTACCAATGACATTTCGCCCGCTTTCACATTTACCAAGACGCTGCACATGATCTAATTGTCCCTTGTGGCAGCCTGGAGAGTAAGAGGGAACAGATGGCCGTTTACAGTCTACAGGAATATGGAGACAGCTCCAGTATGTAGATGTTTTGTTAAATTATGCCCAGGTCTCCTCCACAAGCCTCAGAAGTAGATTCTGGTAACTACAGAATACTACATTAACTGTCTGCTGAATTCTGAATGCATCATGTTGGCTCTGTTGCTCTAAAACATTTAGAGACAGCCCTCAAATGTCACTGGCATCCATTTGAGCTACATAAAATTAAACCCACCCAGATTTACAGTACAGTGGTAAAAATGTGAACACTGACCACAGGGGGGTTACGTCCATTAATCAAAAGTAGTAAAGATATATAACTGATTTTATGGAGCTTCAGGGGAGGTAGAAAGGTGATTCACTGATCTTTCTACTGGTTACTGGTTCATTTCCTGGCTGCAACTAGAACGTACAGCTGCTCAGCATCTCCACTACGTGTTTCTGAGCAAAGAAATGAATTGTTTTCTTCATTATTTTCATGATCCTTGTCTTCCTCTTCTTCTCCCCATTCTTCTTCATCCTCTTCTTTTACTGCTGCCTGTTCTTCTTTGTCATCAGCATCATCATGTTTTGTTTATCATCTTCCCCATCTTCTTCATAGTCATCATCATTTTCACCTTTTTATTTTTTCTTCATCATCATTACGTTCTTCTCCATGATCATCATGTCATCATCACCCGGAGGGTTGCTGGTCATCATCATTAAAATCCTCTTTTTCTTCATCATTGTCGTCCTCGTCTTTATCATTTCCATAATCATTATCATGTTCGTCTCCATCACTTCTACTTCTTCATCTTCCTCCTGGTTCTCCTTCCTTTTTTCATCATATTATACATGTCAACCTTTTATCATGAAATTCATCATCTACCTTTTCTTCATTGTCATAATATTCTTCATCAGGTTCTACTCTTTATTTTTCCTATTATCTTCATCTTTATCAACATTGCCATTATTGTCCTATTCATCTTCATTAACACCATCATTATCTTCTTCATCCACATATTTTCTTCTAAACCATCATCACTGCCATCGTCTTATAGCAATTCTCATGCCTTGCTCAAGAAAACTAAATGCTTTCCACCATGACGGTTTGTATCCTTAAAGCTGAACTCTAATCATGTCTGCAGCCAGCCAGTTTTTATTCAGTCCAAACCAGCAGCCACTGTGATGCGGAGTGACAGAGCAACCTCAGCAGAGTTTGCCAGATTCTTGGACCTGCTACAAGTCATCTGAGGTGATGACGGGGCCATGTGATGAATGAGTGTGTGTTTAGGGAGCCAGAGCTCCAGTGGGACTGGCCTTCAGCAAATATCAATGCGTCACAAACTCAGATGGATGGACTGCAGGCCTCAGTTTTATCACTTAACTACTTGTCCCTGGGTTAATAAATCTGGATTCCTGACTGACACTTACAAGTTTACCCTGACGACTGCTGCTGCCATAATGTAGCCTTGACTTCATCAGATGGCATTCATGGCTCCTCTTCTCTGAACACACATTTTCATAAATGACACTAAAGGAGAAATACGAGGGGATCTCTTCTTAGCTTCCTCTCACTTTTCTCATCGCAGCTGTCACAAACTCCTGTGTCTCACGAGTCATAAATGACAGTTGTGCACAACACATTGACAACAGCTCATTAAAAAAAAAAGAAAAAAAAACGTAAATGCCTATATTGGTTGGAATGGGCAGCACAGAGGAATGATCCTTCAGCTCCATTTCAAGAATAAATTATAAATCTGAAGTGGAAGAACAGGGCTCAAGTAGCCAGCACAGCCTTATGAACCAAACAATAACCTGCATCATCATTCATTATCACCTGTCACATGTCCAGCAGAAGGCATAATCCTGTCATTAATAACACATTTCTGTCTATATTTTACATCTCTTATGTTACAAATAGCCGTTCAGGCAGCAGGGAGTGCAGACAGATGAGGTGGCTCCAGCAGGACTAAGGTTTATTTAAGAAAAATAAATAAACTTACTCGCAGGTAATTAGGTAACAAAAAAACTCCAAGGGAAAAACAAAAGGCAAACAGCAAGGCAACGCCAACACAAGGTGATCAGCGAACAATGACAGAAAACTCAGGAAGAACTGACAGGGAACACAGGGAAGGGACGGGTATATATAGGAATGTAGACGAGGGAAGTAGACACAGGTGTTTAACTAGACACAGGTGAAATCAATTACACAGGCAGGAAACTGAGACAAAGACAAGACACCAGAGACAGACACAGGAAGTTGAAAATAAAACAGAAAAACACAAAAAACAACAAAAGGTCATGCTGGGGCTGGACATCTTCATCATTACACGATGCCTGCAAGATTGTTTTAAATGCAAATTCTGTGATGTCAAGCCAGATTTGAACTTAAGCTGCAGCCCAGAAGAAGACACAGATGTCATGAGATGCAGGATAATTTCCCCCCCAGTTTAGACTTCCTTTTCTGTAGGATGGCGATTCACTGAAAGAAGAGCACGGCATGAAATCACTCACCACAACTCAAGTACAGCAAGTTTCCCCCAAACCAAATTAAAGTGTCATGATTATGGGGATGGGATGGGAGGCACCATCAGAGAGAGATAGAATATAGATGATTGGCACAAAATTAAGAGCACTTTCATTACCATTTAATAATCACACACTCCCAATATTCCCTCAGGGTCTCCTCCATCTGATGCACGCTGATTTCTGCAAGACTGCATGTTCAAGTTAGCAATAATGGAATGATGGTAATGAAGAGATAGTTTATTGATTATTCCCTTCCTACAGAGCTGCTGGAGCTGGTGGGGATTCAGAGTTTTGCTCAAGACCGCTTCAGCAGGTAAAATCTTGAGCCTGGATTTCTCTGCTCACTTACTCGTAGATTGGACTGATCATGCATTCATGACTGCCTGACTTCAAGTAAAGATTTTGTCTTTTTGGAAACTACCTTGTGTACTATGTCCTTTCCTGCACATCAGTCTTGATCTGCCCAGAAACATTACACAGACAGTAGTTTCACGTTGAAATGGGGCAATTTGTCTTCAGCTCCTGAAATCAATGTTCATCTCATGCAAAGAACAAAAAGAGCTTTTTTATTTACGTGACAAACACTCCTGTGACTGAAATTGTCTCTCTCTCTCTCTCTCTCTCTCTCTCTCTCGCTCTCTCTCTC